>ML369457.1:35671-101067 GCA_005239525.1 Nicotiana knightiana
TAACGGTTGTCACGCGACATAGAACACTGTCAGTTGCTCACTTAATAAAGCATGGAATCAGCAACGGTTGTCACACGACATAGAACACTGTCAAGTTGCTCACAAAAGAAAAAGGAAAAAGAAAAAGAAAAAGAAGAAAAAATGAGAGAGTCTTACTAGTGAAAACCCTCACGGGCACTGTAAGGCGATGATAAGTAGAGAAAAATAAATGAGAGAGACTTGTTGGTGAAAACCCCTCAGGGCACCACTAGTCGAAGGTGAGTCGTGAAACTGATGCAAAGAATTGGCAGAAACAAGCCCGACTTCAAAGGTCATAAGAATGGTAAAAGGAAAGATTAGATCAGTTTGATAGATCAGGCCGTTGAGTCCAAAATGCATGTCATGATCAATAAGGCTAGTTACCGCAAAACAAAAAAAAAAAACAAAAAAAAACACTCTTCATTCTGTCCTTCCGACATGGGCATTTCTTGTTAATACTTGTTTCTTTGCATCATTGTGTCCTTCATTCTGAGTCATTCCTTGTCAAAACAAGCAAGAAAAGATTTCAAAATCTGCTACCAGTTTTTCAGTTGCACAAAGTAAATTTGGCCAGCATATTCAGTTGTTACACTCAATATGCATTAAGGATTCATGCAGAGGCTTCCCACCAAAAGACCCTTGTCAGCCTACTTGGCGCAAGCAAAAGAAAACTGGTGATTCCCTCTGACAGTCAAATTGCTCCAAAAGGAAAAAAACCACTTAAGATATTAGAAAAGGTCGCCTAAGTAAAGATCTCCTGTTGGGATAAGGCTGACTGAGCCACAAATACAAATGGCACTGGGTGTGAAACAATCATGGTTGATGCAGAGCAAAAGTCTCTTGAAACCGACACAAGTTGATTGAGCAAAAGCCAAGTTCCTCAGGACTCAAGGCCACAAACTGACCACCACTTTTTAAAACTGACAAAATTTTCTTTGTTTGAAACAGGAACAAAGCAGTGCAACGAAATTGGTTCAAAAAAAAGAAGAAGAGAAGAGCTGAAAAAGGAAGTTTCTCAAACCTTTTACCTTTATTTGTCTTGCTAGTGTACATAAAATGTCGCCATTACTCTTCACATTTTTCCTCCTAGGATCAAAATCTTAGTCTGATGAATCTTTTTCCTAAGATAATAATAATTAAAAAAACCTAGTATGATGAATCTTTCTCCTAGGATAAATGTCTTAGTCTGATGAATTTTTCTCCTAAGAATAAGAAAACTTAGTCTGATGAATCTTTCTCCTAGGATAAATGTCTTAGTCTGATGAATTTTTCTCCTAAGAATAAGAAAACTTAGTCTGATGAATCTTTCTCCTAAAATAGAAAACGTAGTCTGATGAACTTTCTCCTAGGATAGAAATCTTAGTCTGATGAATCTTTCTCCTAAAATAGAAAACGTAGTCTGATGAACTTTCTCCTAGGATAGAAATCTTAGTCTGATGAATCTTTCTCCTAAAATAGAAAACGTAGTCTGATGAACTTTCTCCTAGGATAGAAATCTTAGTCTGATGAATCTTTCTCCTAAGATAACAAAAAATAAGGGACCTAGTCTGATGAATTTTCTCCTAGGATCGAAATCTTAGTCCGATGAGTTTTTCTTCTAAGATAAGAAAACCTAGTCTGATGAATCTTTCCCTAGGATAGAAATCTTAGTGTGGTGAATCTTTCTCCTAAGATAATAAAAAAGAAACCTAGTTTGATGAACTTTCTCCTAAGATTAAAATCTTAGTCTGATGAATCTTTCTCCTAAGATAACAAAACAAAAATGAAAAAATTGACCTAGTCTGATGAATCTTTCTCCTAGGATCGAAATCTTAGCCCGATGAATCTTTCTCCTAAGATAGAAGACCTAGTCTGAATAATTTTCTCCTAGGATCAAAATCTTAGTATGATGAATCTTTCTCCTAAGATACAAAAAAGAAAAAAATTTGAAAAAACAAAAAAATCCTGCTTGATTCATTTTAGCATAGATACACAATTCAGTAGTCGCTCTTCCAACATAGGATCTCCAATCCCTAGTTGATTTTATTTTTAGACATAGGGTCTCCACTCCCTAGTCTTCTTTCCAAAATAGGGTCTCCAATCCCTAGTTGGTTTTATTTTTAGACATAGGGTCTCCACTCCCTAGTCTTCTTTCCAATCCCTAGTTGATTTTATTTTTAGACATAGGGTCTCCACTCCCTAGTTGATTTTATATTTAGACATAGGGTCTCCAATCCCTAGTCTTCATTCCAACATAGAGTCTCCAATCCCTAGTTGATTTCATTTTTAGACATATGGTCTCCATCCCCTAGTCTTCTTTCCAATACAGGATCTCCAATCCCTAGTTGATTTTATTTTTAGACATAGGGTCTCCACTCCCTAGTCTTCCTTCCAACATAGGGTCCCATTCCCTAGCAGACACCATCATAACCTGGTGATCTTTCTGACAACAGCATAACCTGTTGATCATCGCCTGACACTGGCATAACTCAGTGATCTATTTCCCCTAGGCAACAGCATAACCTGTCGACCTTTCTAGACACCGGCATAACCTGGTGATCTTTTCTGACAACAACATAACCTGTTGATCCTCCCTCAGACACCAACATAACCTGGTGATCTTTTCTTGACGACAACATAATCTGTCGATCTTTTCCAACATAGGGTCTCCAATCCCTAGTTGATTTTACTCTTTAGGCATAGGGTATCCACTCCCTAGTCTACAATAACTCCGGATGCACAATTCCCGGCTTTTCATTGCTTTTGATAATAAAGTAGCATACATTTTATTACAATAACTCGCGAAATTTTCCTGGTGAAAACTGGGCAGAAAATTTTGTTCGTTTGTTTTTATTTTGCGCAGATTACAATTTAGGACAATGGATTCGAGACGAACAAAAGAAGATGTCTCAATTTAGAATAAAAGAAAAGAAGAAAAGAAAAGAGTTGAACCCCAAAGTACAGAAGCAGAAAAGATGTTGACTGCTCAAGACAGATTTGAAGTCACAAGCTATGCATGTCCATTCTTGATCCAAAAATCTGTAGAAGAATGAACTAGCACCTACAGCCAACAAGCATCAAGATTCAGATCAGAGTCTGCATGAAGAACCAACCAAGACTCAAGACCAAGATTCAGAAGACTCATAGATAGGAATCTTGTAACTTGTAGCTGATAGGCTTAGTTAGTCTTTTCTTTTTGATTTTGATGTAATAACAGGACCGCGGACCGGAACCTCGACGGAACGGAACTCGAGTCCCTCATCCTCTCCACACACTTCATCACTGTTCCTACTTTTAAACAACACGTGGCCTGATTCCTTTATAACCAAGGATGTGTAGGCAGCTCAGATACCAGGGTTCGGTCTCATTCTCCTTTCTTTTAGTTTTAGGCCCCTCTAAATAAGGGTCGGGACAAAAACCTGTCTTGTCGTTCTTTGTCTGAAAACTCTTCGTGTTTCCAGTCAAAGAGGGGCAGCTGTAGACATGTAATTTCTTACCCTCCTCGTGATTTTACATATTTTAGCGTTTAAATATTTAGTTTAGGTCTAATATCCTTATTTTAACTAGTTTTGACCTTTTTACTTTATTTTGTCACAAAAAATAAAAATCACAAAAATATTTTCTTTTATTTAGCTAATTGATATGTTTATCTAGTTATTTTTAGTTTATTTACCTTTCATAAAAGTCGGAAAATACAAAAAAATATAGTTCCACTTTGTTTTCAAAAATATTAGTATTTTGATAGGAGTAATATTTTTGTGATGATTTTAACCTAATCCTAATTTTATTTTTAGTATGACATTTGAAATATACCAAAAATAGTTTCATATTTTACATATATTTTAGTTTAATTAAATAGATTGATTTTTACATTATATAATATATTTACCTTATATTAAAAAGGATTTAGCTAAAATTTAGACATTTTTTTAGCCCAATTTTAAAGCCTAAAGTTAAAGTCTATCTATCTTCAACTTTAAGACCTAACCCTAATTCCGTTTATATAAAGAAGACATAAAATCCCTACACCCCTAATTTTAGACTCCCCTTAGATACCAAAAAAGAGAGGCTAGAAACTGTCTTCATCTTCCTATAAATTCACAACAAATTACACACCAAAAAGCAGTAGCTGTTACCCAATTTTCCATCTCTGAACACCCACCTTCCTCTCAAAACCTTGAGCCTTATCCAATCGGCCACCTCCCTTATACTACCAGCCGCACACCTTAGCCATTTTCCACAGCACCCCACCCCTTCTTCCCAAAAGCAGCAACACACACAAATAAGGGGAGGCGATGAGACTGAGGTCGCTGCTGGAGCTGACCACCAGTTTACCGGCGAGCATTTTCCCTTTGTCACTCCACTGTTTCCCTCTCGTCCTTCCCTTTACAGATTCGCCACCGCCGAATTTTGTCACTGCAGATTACCACATGAAAATGGAGTTTGATTGAAATTTGAGTTCTAGATGTGTTCGAGCTCTAGTTTTCCGACACCGTTTAAGTTTTGTAACTGGTTCGCGGTCCCGAATCGATTTTGTTGCTGCCTTTTTTTTATATCTTCCTTTCGAGTTCAATCGTCGGAATTCTCATTAAGTTATAATCGTCGGAGATTCAAATATATTGGAAAGCAATTAAGGGCCATCTTTTCTCCTCTTCCCTGTTATTTGCGATGTTACTTTCTGTGTTGTGATTGAAATATGTTGCTGGCCTATTATCTCAGTTGTTTGTTGATTTTATATGTGTTCGTCAAGTTTATCATACGACTTAATTCCGGTTTTTTTGGATTTAGTTCATTAATCAAAACTTTTGCGTTTGAACTGTATTCATGAGCATTGATTCTTTAGTTTCCTTCTGTAGGATGCTCTTACTATATATTTTGCACTTACTTTGATTTTACTTAAAGAGAAAAACATATTCTGATCTCCAATTCTACAAAACTGTTGTGTTAGATTCGTGTTGAGAATTAAGAGTTGATTTACTAAGAAAAATGATGGCACATTAATCTAATTCACGTGATGCTTCTACTGAGCTAGCTCACATTCATTTCTCATGGAAATTTTTCTTGAACTTTGTCCTTTGCTAAATATTTCAAGAGTAGAGTGCTCATTCCGTGGAATTCAGCTCTAAATCTAAAGCTATGATTGCCTGTACCATATTTTTAGTCACCTTTTAATTCTGTTTTGTTGTTCCCATTTCTGATGCTTGGATGTCCGTATTCTTAGGTGTTTCATTTGTCATTTTGGTATATATTTTTTCGGAATGAAACTAGACCATGGGAGTGGGGAATTATCAAAGCCCATTGGTAATTTAATTGCTCCTATGTTTAGGAATCGGGCTTGGTCACATGCATGAAAAATAAAAGTTTAAAAGGGAATGAGCATGAAATCTATCGGAGTATTCTTTATGCGCGTAAAATAGACCATCATGATTATGGGTACGGTTCCCGTGGCATGGTCACGATACAAATCCAATTCGGGTGTGAATTTCATGTGACCCGGCCCTAACGTCAAACAATAATAAAATCACACGTAGCAATCGCGGGTGTATTTCATGTGACGCGGTTGTGATGTGTCCAAAAACAACAAGTGCACGCCATCGTGATTGTCCAAGATAAATCCATAAAATATCAAAAAAATGATTTATAAACACATCCTGTAAGCTAAAATACCTCTTTTAGGTAAATATTCCAAAACTTGGAGAATAATTGAATACCGCCTCAAATAGGCATTTTTAATCGTCATGACCATAGTCATGACTATATAATCTACAGTCGGGTGCAACAACTCATGTCCCCGACTCTAACTCAAAACATTAATTAAAATAAACATGTTGTGAATCGGGGGTACATTTCATGTGGCGCGATTTGCAACGTGTCCAAAATAACAAGTGCACGTCATCATGACTTGTATTAAAATAATTTCATAAATATTAAAAAGCGGCTAAAAAGTTAAGAAGGCTAAAAATGCACAATAGGCTAAAATATATAAATAATCAGATAATTTAGGCCAAATATTAATAGTTAAGAGACCATGCTAGAACCACGGAATTCAGGAGTGCCTAACACATTCTCCCAGGTTAACGGAATTCCTTACTTGGATTTTTGGTCGCAAACATTTTAAACAGAGTCAAAATTTCTTCGGTTTGGGATTTTAATAAATGAATGGTGTCCCGGAACACCGTAAAAAATCTGGGTGGCGACTCTGAAACTAAAATAAATCCCAAATCCGAATAATGTCACTTAAAGTGGAAAAACTCCCTATCACCCTTACTAGCGGGAAAAAAGGAGGTGTGACAACGCCCAAGTCCCATATTTTACTGCGGACCTCCAGGGATCGTCGGAACACAAAATTTTACTCAAAATGTTGACCAAAGTCAACTAAAACCAAATTTTAACGCTAGAAATTTCTATTTCTCATATTTTCACATAGAAGCTTTTCGGATTCACGTCCGGACTGCGCATGCAACTCGAGGTAATTAAAATAAATATTCTTAAGGATAATAAGCCTAGAATAGAGTGTAAATTTGTAAAATGACCCTTTGGGTCATCACAATCTCCACCTCTAAAACAAACCTTCGTCCTCGAACGGACATAGAAAATTACCTGAACTGGCAAACAAGTGCGGATATCTACTCGGCATGTCCGACTCGGACTCCCAAGTAGCTGCCTCAACAGGCTGACCTCTCCACTGCACTCGAATTGAAGGGTAACTCTTTGATCTCAACTGACGAACCTGCCAGTCTAAAATGGTTGTCGGCTCCTCCTCATAAGTCAAGTCTTTGTCCAATTGGACAGAGCTGAAATCTAACACGTGGGACAGGTCACCATGATATTTCCGGAGCATAGATACATTAAATATTGGATGAACTGAGGATAACCTTGGAGGCAACACAAGTCTATAAGCTACCTCTCCCACTCTCTCGAGAATATCAAATGGTCCTATATACCTAGGGCTCAACTTTCCCTTCTTCCCAAATCTTATGACACCCTTCATGCGCGATACTCGAAGTAATACTCTCTCTCCAACCATGAATGCCACATCACGAACCTTACGGTCGGCGTAACTCTTTTTCCTAGACTGAGCTGTACGAAGTCGATCCTGTATAACCTTGACCTTATCTAAGGCCTCCTGAACTAAGTCTGTACCCAATAACCGAGCCTCTCCCGACTCAAACCACCCAACTGGCAATTTATACTGTCTACCATATAATGCCTCATAGGGGGCCATCTGAATGCTCGACTGATAACTATTATTGTAGGTAAACTCTGTTTAAGGCGAGAATTGATCCCAAGAACCTCCAAAATCAATAACACAAGCGCATAATATATCCTCCAAGATGTGAATAGTACACTCGGACTGTCCGTCCGTTTGAGGATGAAATGCTGTGCTCAACTCACTCGTGTACCAAACTCTCGCTGAACTTCCCTCCAAAAGTGCGAGGTAAACTACGTACCTCGATCAGGAATAATAGACACGGGCACACCGTGAAGGTGAACAACCTCTCAAATATATATCTTTGCCAACCACTCCGAAGTATAAGTACTTGCCACTGGAATGAAATGTGCTTATTTAGTCAGCCTATCTGTAATAACCCAAACGGCATCGAACTTCCTCTGAGTCCCTGGGAGTCCATCAATGAAGTCCATAGTGATATGCTTCCACTTCCACTCAGGAATCTCTATCTGCTGAAGTAAACCACTGGGTCTTTGATGCTCATATTTCACCTGTTGGAAATTCAAACAATAAGCTACATAAGCAACAATATCCTTTTTCATCCTTCTCCACCAATGGCTATCGCAAGTCCTGGTACATCTTGGACCCGGGTGAATAGAATACTTAGAAATGTGAGCCTCATCAAGGATCAACTCACGAAGTCTATCAACATTAGGCGCACATATATGACCCTACATCCTCAAAACACCTTCATATCCAACTACAACCTTCTTGGCACCACCTTGCCGAACGGTGTCCCTAAAGACCATCAAGTACGGGTCATCATCCTGCCGATCTCTAATACGCTCGAATAAGGAAGACCGAGCAACTGTACAAGCTAGAACATGACTAGGCGAAATGTCCAACCTCACGAACTGATTAGCCAACGTCTGAATATCTGAAGCTAACAGTCTCTCATAAACTGGAATAAATGCAAGGCTGCCCATACTTGTTGCCTTCCTACTCAATGCATCGGCCACCACATTGGCCTTTCCTGGATGATACAATATAATGACTTCATAATATTTCAATAACTCTAGGTATCTCCTTTGTCTCAAATTAAGATCCTTTTGCTTGAACAAGTGCTGGAGGCTACGATGATCCGTGTAAACCTCATATGGCATGCCATAAAGATAGTGCCTCCATATTTTCAATGCGTGAACAATGGTGGCCAACTCCAAGTAATGAACAGGATAATTCTTCTCATGAACTTTAAACTGCCGAGATGCATATGCAATCACCCTGCCATCCTGCATCAATACTGCTCCAAGCCCAACGCGGGAAGCATTACAATATACTGTAAAAGATCCTGAACCTGATGGCAACACCAACATCGATGCTGAAGTCAAGGATGTCTTGAGCTTCTGAAAGCTGGCCTCACACTCATCCGACCATTTAAATGGGGCACCCTTTTGAGTTTATCTCGTCATCGGGGCTGCTATAGACGAGAACCCCTCCACAAAATGACGGTAGTATCCCGCCAAACCCAAGAAGCTCCTGATTTCCGTGGCTGAAGTGGGTCTAGGCCAGTTCTTGATTGCCTCTATCTTCTTAGGATCTACCTGAATACCCTCTGCTGATACGATGTGACCCAAGAAAGCTACTGAATCTAACCAGAATTCACACTTAGAAAATTTTGCATACAATTGATTATCCCTCAAAGTCTAGAGTGCTATACGGAGGTGCTTCTGATGCTCCTCCCGACTGGGGAGTATATAAGAATATCATCAATGATCACAATTACGAAGGAATCCAGATAAGGCTTGAAAACCCGATTAATCTAATCCATAAAGGCTCCTAGGGAATTAGTCAAGCCAAAAGGCATCACCAAAAATTTATAGTGGCCATACCTTGTCTGAAAGGCTGTCTTAGGAACAACGGACACCCTAATCTTCAGCTGATGGTAGCCCGATCTCAGATCAATTTTCGAAAGCACACTGGCACCCTGAAGCTGATCAAATAAATCATCAATTCTCGGCAATGGATACTTATTTTTTATAGTAACCTTATTCAACTATCGGTAATCTATACACATTCTCATCGATCCATCCTTATTCTTTATGAACAAAACCGGTGCACCCACGGCGAGACACTAGGCCTGACGAAACCCTTATCAAGCAGGTCTTGCAACTATTCTTTCAATTCTTTCAATTATGGTGGGGCCATCCAGTATGGAGGAATAGAAATGGGCTGGGTGCCCGGAGCCACATCAATACAAAAATCAATATTCCTGTCGGGTGGCATCCCCATCAGGTCTGCAGGAAACACTTCCGGAAAATCCCGAACAATAGGCACTGACTTTATTGAAGAAATTTCGGCATCAGAGTCACGAATATGAGCCAAATAAGCCAAACATCCCTTCTCAGCCATGCGACGAGCCTTGGAATAAGAAATCACTCTGCTGGGAGAATGACCAGGAGTCCCTTTCCAGTCTAACCGAGGCAATCCCGACAAATATAAAGTAACTGACTTAGAGTGACAGTCCAAGATGGCATAATAGGGTGACAACCAATCCATGCCCAATATGACATCAAAATCGACCATGTCAAGAAGCAAAAGGTCTATACTATTTTCAAGACCCTCAATAGAGACTACGCATGAACGATATACACGATCTACCACAATAATATCCCCCACCGACATAGACACATAAACAGGGACCCTTAAGGAGTCACGAGGCACAACCACCATGAACTACATCATCGGGAGGACCCCTGATAGGTGGACCTCCACCTCTAACGGGCTGGCCTCCACCTCTAGCGGGCTGGCTTCCACCTCTAGCATTCTAACCTCTACCTCGTGCTGCAACTGGTAGCAGAACTATAGCACGAGAATTCTGGTACCGAGAATTATCTGATGCATGAGGGAAATACTTAGCAATGTGCCTCGGGTCACCACAAGTATAACAAGACGTCGGCTGTCGAGACTGCTGGCTGGCAAACTGACCTTGTCGACCTGGATAACCCCCCTGAAAGCTCTGGAGAGGAGGTGCATTAATAGGGGCTGACTGATCAAAATAAGGCAAATGAGAGCCACAACCACCTGGGGCCCCCTAGGACGTCTGAAGTGCTGAATTAAATGGGCTGGAAGGATGGCCTCTGCCCTGAGTACCCCTGCCTCTAGATGAAGCACCACTGAATCCACCGGAATGGCGAGGTCTCTTGTCTGACCGGGTCCTGAAAGGAAATCTCAACCCCCGTCTCTTTGTCCATCTGCAACCTAATGGGCTGAGCAAGGCTCTCAATCAATCTCCGAACTCTCTCTCTCTATCTCTCTGTGGTTAACAAAAGAATAACATGCTGATCCAAATCCACAATGCGGTTCTCATACTAGGTAACTGTCATGCCGCCCTGCTGAAGACGCTCAAACTGATGACGCTTCTCTTCTCTAGTAGTGATAGGAAAAAATTTCTCCAAAAAAAGGTGAGAAAATTGATCCCAAGTCAGAGCAGGTGACCCATCTTGTCTAGTCAACAAATAATCCCTTTTCTATTTCTTGGCGGAACTAGTCATTTGAAACGCGGTGAAGTCGACCCCATTGGTCTCCAAAATACCCATATTATGAAGAACCTCATTACAGGTGTCCAGATATTCCTGAGGATCCTCTGAAGTAGCACCACTGAAGTGAACATGAAAAAGCTTGATGAACCTGTCCAGTCTCACAAAGCATCAGAAGGCATAGCTGCCCCATCAACAATCGGGGCTGCAACAACTGTATGAACTACCCCAACTGGGTTGGCTGCTGGGGTCTGGACCTGAGGAGTAGTCTGATCAGGAGATTGGGTAGCAGGAGTCTAGACCCCTCCTCCAATCTGAGATACGGCTGCTGCAACAAGGAGTGCGCCAGTCTGGGCTACACTCTCCATAAGTCCCACTAATCGGACCAAAGCATCCTTAAGCACCAGGGTAGCAATGAAACCCTCTGGGGCTTGAGCTGGTCCAGCTGGAACGGTCTAAGCTGGATCCCCCTCATCAATATCAACTCGGGGCTCCACATCTAGGGTTGCAGTATGAGCAACGGGCTGTGTCCTGCCCCTGCCTCGACCTCGGCCTCGGCATCCACCCCTAATAGGAGCTGCTACTGTTGCTGCTGCTGCTGGAGGACTGGATTGTTGGTCAGCGGAAGAGGAAGCACGTGTTCTCGCCATCTGCGAGAGAATAGAATTCAATCAGTACTTTTTCGAGATATCAAGAATCGCACGACAGAGTAGAAATAAAATGAGTTTTTTCCTAACTTCATAGCCTCTGAGAGATAAGTACAGATGTCTCCATACCGATCCCTCAGACTCTATTAAGCTTGTTCGTGAATTGTGAGACCTAGGCAACCTAGCGCTCTGATACCAACTTGTCACGATCCAAATTCTCAACCCACGGGATCGTGATGGCGCCTAATACCATACTTGATAGGAAAGCCAATGTTAGAAATTCAACTAACCGTTTCCTTTTAGAAAGTTTACTTCACCATATAATAAAACAATTTAAAGTAAATACGAAAACTACTACTGCCCAAGAATAATACCAGAAAAATATTCGAAATAGAAATAACGAGCCACGAACTAATACTAACTACACAACTACCCAGATTCTGGAGTCACAATCCACGAACTACTAAAGCGTACCACAAATAACTGGGCTGAATGAAATATGTCTCTGTTTTGAACGAAATAAAACAACAATGTAAATAGATAAGGGAAGACTTCAGGAATCTGCGGACGCTAGCAGATCTACATCGTGTCTCTGAACGTATAGAATCAACAACTACTTTTACCTAGATTTGACCGGTACCTGGATCTGCACAAGAAGTGCAGAGTGTAGTATCAGTACAACCAATCCCATGTACTGAGTAAGTGCCGAGCCTAACCTCGCGAAGTAGTGACGAGGCTAGGACATGACACCACATAAAACCTGGACATGTATAAATCTACTAGCAGCAACAATAGCAATTAAAGAGAACATTATATCCAATAATGGGAAGGGATCATGCTATGGGGAATTTAACATAAGGAGTGAGAAAAACAACAAGACAACAATAAAAATTAATTTAAAGCAATAAGAATAGAAAAGGAACTCGCACGGCACCACCCTTTGTGCTTTTACTCTCATCCTCCCGTGGTCTAATCGACTACCCGTGGCCTAATCGAAACTCACCCGAGCCCTCGGGGCTCCAAAATAAACATGCACACAAGTTTAAAAAACATCATACGGACTTGCTCGTGCAATAAAATCGCCAAAATAACATTTAGAACTACGAATTTAGCACCAAAACCTATGAATTTCTCAAGAACACTTTAAAATTACTATTTTCTCAACTAATGGTCCGAATCACGTCAAATCAGTTCCGTTTCTCGCCAAATTTTACAGATAAGGTATAAATGTCATAATGGACCTGTACCGGTCTCCGGAACCAAAATACAGGCTTGATACCAACAAGATCAAACATTAAGCAAATTCTTTAAAGTTATAAGTTTTCAGTCTTTCAATTTTAGTCAAAAATTCATATCTCGAGCTAGGGACCTCGGAATTCGATTTCTGGCATACGCCCAGGTCCCATATTTACTACGGACCTACCGGGATGGTTAATACATGGGTCTGGTTTCATTTACACAAAATGTTGACCGATGTCAAGTAAAAATTATTTTTAAGGACAAAAATCATCGTTTCTTCAATTTTCCACATAAAAGCTTTCCGAAAACACACACGAACTGTGCATCCAAATCGAGGAGGGTAAAAATGAGATTTTAAAGGCTAACGAGCACAGAATTGAGTTTTAAGACATAAGATGACCTATTAGGTCATCACAATATAGCAGCTCACGATCCACAAATGTGGAACTCAGTAATAGACCTTTAGAAAGGAATAGTTGTGGCAGACTATATAAAGACCTACAATGAAACATATGTAGAAACAATGTATAATTATATGGAAACTTTCTTAGGCGAATCAACAAAAGGATTATGGGAAGCCTATAAGTCAGAATTCCCACAAGAATTTCAAGCTTTAATAGCAATGAGACCTAATCCTTATAATTTTACAAATAAAATACATAGTTTAATTATAGGAGAATATTCAAATAGTGGATTAGTAATATTACAAAAAAAATGCTTTAATAAAATTAGAACAATTAAGTATAAGCAGTTGGTTTCATATAAAGAAGTTCCTAAATGATTATTTTTATTACTGTACTATTAGTGGAAATGCTTTTGATCAAGATTTAGGTAAAAAATTATTTAATAAATTACCAGGAGTCCTAGGAAGAGAAATAGAAGAACGATGGTACAAAAGTGATGGAGTAATACAGAATCCAAATGCAAAGTGGTCTATAGGACACAAAATACAGCATATAATAGAAATACTACAAGAAAAGTGTACCCATATACAAATACAAAAATATTTAAAACAGAATAATATGAGTTTTTGTAAATCAACTATGTATACAACCCAAAGTTATGACAAAAATAACTATAAAAAGAAAAATTGTAGAAGAGATAGACCTCAATATACCAGGGGAGACAGTAGGAAAAATTATTATCTTAGAAAATCATCAGCTAAAAAATCATACCTAGATAGAAATAGACATGTTAGGAAGTATAGAACAGAAAGAAATTATAAAAATGTAACGACCCGACCGGTCATTTCGAGAGTTTAGCCTTGTTTTCTTTCCATTTCTGCTTCATAATTGTTTGGTTCAGCTCTTTTGTGTTGCGTTGGGTTGATTAATTCAGGCTCTGGTTGGTTGTGATGAGAAATTAGACACTTAGTCTCTTTGATTGGTGATTTAGTTGGAAAGGTCAACCGGAAGTTGACTTGTAGGTAAATGATCTAGGAATGGGGGTTTGTGTCTCGGATAGCTTCATAAGGTGATTTGGGACTTAGGAGTGTGTTTAGAATGTCATTTGGAGGTCCAGAGTAGAATTAGGCTTGAATTGTATCAAGCCTAATTGTATCCAGATTTTCGGCAAGCTACATGGACTTTGTATCATGTGTTTATGGCAATTATCCCATTGTTTAATCATGTTTTAGTGGTGAAATTGGAAGATTAAGGACTTGAAAATTGAGAGTTTAAATTGGGGAATTGAGGGGCCATTTGGGGTCCCATTTTGATGTATTTGGTAAGCATGAACTCGTGAGAGCGTTATGATTTTAGTTTTGTGATTTTTTCAGAATCCGAGACGTGGGACCGTAGGTTGGGTTTGGCCAATTTCGGGATTTTTGACGTAAATTGGATATTTTCGGGCGGGCATTGTCCCTTTAGCTTATTTTTGATGAGATGAATCTATTTTGAATAGATTCGGAGCGCGTTGTGGCCGATTCGAGAGGCAAAGGCATCACAGAGTAGTTTTCTTCCGGCTTGAGGTAAGTAACAAACGTAAATCTTGACCTGAGGGTATGAAACCCCAATATTACATATTGTTTTGATAAATGAGGTGACGCACATGCTAGGTGATGGGCGTGTTGGCGTGCACCAGTAGGGATTGTGACTTGGTCCATCCCATAGCGAGTATTAAGCCGCGTATTTGATTTGAAATCACGTGATACTCCGTGTTTTAGTGATTTACACTATATTTGGGTTGTATGCCATGTTTGGGGCCTTGTGCCGACCTGTTTTGACCCTCAGGGGTGTTTTACTACTATTTCCACAATGTTTTTGATAGAAAATATGATCTCAGTCATGATTTATATTTGTTCATTTTCATTCCTGTTTATCACCCTGTTTTCAAACAAATGAAAAATGTTTTGGGCTGAGTCCCCGTGATTGTGGTGAGATGCCCGAGTGGCTTGTGAGGATGATGCCCGCAGCATTATATACATATATATTGGGTAGGATTGCAGGCCGCAACGATATATATATTGTATCGGGCTACAGTCACAGCGTTATATATATTGGACCGGGCTGCACGCCACATCGATATAGCGCTTGGGCTAAAGGAGCCCCTCCGGAGTCTGTACACCCCTAGTGAGCGCAGTCAACTATTTATGGATCGGTTGCACGCAACAACAATAATTATATGATACTTATTGAGCGTGAGTGTTGAGTATGAGTTCTGAGTGATGAGAGATGAGTCACGAGTGAATGAGAGGCTTTATTTGTGAGTGACATTGTGCCCGAGGGGCTTATTTGCTATGAAACTACTATTTTCACTCTTCTTTGTATTTCTGCCTCTAAATGATAAATGTTGAATAAATGCTTTACATGAGATTGGAAAAGAGAAAAATGGAGTTTATGAAACTTTCAGAACGTAGATTTCCTGATTGGTTTTACTATTTTCCACTATTTTCTTATATGATCCTTACATGACTTTAAAGCTTGTCTCTGCATTCAAGTCCTTATTTATATTTTTTACTTACTGAGTTAGTTTACTCACGTTACTCCCTGCACCTTGTGTGCAAATTCAGGTGCTCGGATCGAGTGAGACTAGGTTGTTCTCAATGGAGCCTGTTGGAGATTGTGAGGTAGTTGCACAGTGTTCGCAGCCCCACTCTTCTCCTTCTCATTTTTTTTTGCATATTTACATTTTCCCCATACTTGATGTATTAAGGAAATACCGTGTCAGATTTTGTGTCCTATTTAGTGCTCATGACTTTTGACTCCGGGTTTGGGGATTTTTGTTCAGATATTTCCTTTGATCAACCACCAGTGGGACCCATGAGGGGTCGAGGCCGTGGTAGAGGTAGAGGTGCAGCCCGCACAGCTGCCGGGGCGGTACCCATAGACCCGCCTATTGTTCGAGATGAGGTCCCAGCCACAGATGCTCCAGTGGGATTGTTATTCCGGGTCTTCAGGAGACCTTGGCCCAGATTCTGACTTTATGCACCAGTCTTGCTCAGGAAGTTGCTATTTCTACTTCAGCCGCTACTTCTCAGGCTAGGGGAGGCACTCAGACTCTACCTGCCCGTACACCTGAGCAGGTTATTCAGGGGCTTCAAACCTCGGAGGTAGTTCCAGTTCAGCCAGTTGCACCGGCCCAGGATTTTGTGGTTCCATCTATGGCTGACGATGAGCAGCGCAGGTTGGAGAGATTTGACAGGCTTCGACCTCCGAGTTTCAGTGGTGTTGAGGGCGAGGATGCCCAGGGGTTCTTAGACAAGTGTCAGAGGATGCTTCACACGTCAGGGATATTGGAGACCAGTGGGGTCTCGTTTACTACCTTTCAGTTCTCAAGAGCTGCATTTACTTGGTGGGAGGCTTATGGGAGGCGTAGGCCCGTTGATGCAACACCCCTTTCTTGGCAGCAGTTTTCCACTCTCTTCTTAGAGAAGTATGTTCCATAGTCCCGCAGAGAGGAGCTGCGCAGGTAGTTTGAGCAGCTGCGACAGGGAGATATGACGGTATCGCATTACGATATGAGGTTTTTAGAGCTTGCCCGTCATGCTATTTGGCTAGTCCTTACAGAGTGAGATAGGATCAGGAGATTTGTGGATGGCCTCTCGTATCAGCTTCGTATTCTTATGACTAGAGAGAGGGTGTCGGGTACTGCTTTTGAGCAGGTAGTTGATATTACTTGAGAGATTGAGTTGGTTCGCCGCCAGGAGCGAGACGAGAGGGAGGCCAAGAGGCCTCCAGGATCTGGTAGTTATGGTGGTGTTCCTTCGGGGGGTCAGTTCCAGCACGACATGGGTCATCCATTCAGACAGGCTCAGTCGGGCCGCTCAGGTTATCGTGGTGGATCCGCTGGTCTTGGTCCCTACAGTTCTCATCAGGGACACCCGTCATTTAGTTCTCTCCCAGCCCAGAGTTCATCTCGAGCACCGTTGGTTCAGGACTTATTTATGCCTGATTCTTCCAGAGGTTATCCTGGTGCTAGAAGTTCCCTTCAGTCCCCATCTCCAGCATTGGGGACTTGTTACGAGAGTTTGGGCATGTGAGGCGGTAGTGTCCTCCTTTTCTTGGGGGTCCTTCTCAGCGGAGGGGTCAGCCCTCGACATCAGCTCCAGTTACTTCACCACTTGCCCAGGCTGCGAAGGGTTGGGGTCAGGCAGCTAGAGGCCGCCCTAGAGGGGGAGGCCAATCCGGTGGAGGTCAGGCCCACTTCTATGCACTCCCAACCAGGCCAGATGCTATGGCCTCCGATGTAGTGATCACAGGTATTGTTTCAGTTTGTCACCGAGATGCTTCGGTCTTATTTGATCCTAGTTCTACGTATTCCTATGTTTCATCATATTTTGCCCATTTTCTGGATATGCCCCGCGAGTCCTAGTCATATATGTTCATATGTCGACTCCGGTGGGCGATACTATTGTTGTGGACCGCGTGTATCGGTCATGTGTCATATCTATTGGGGGTTTGGAGACCCGAATGAATCTTCTATTTCTTATCATGGTTGACTTTAATGTTATATTGGGCATGAATTGTCTATCTTTGTGTCATGTTGTTCTAGATTTTCACGCTAAGGCCATGACCTTAGCGATACCAGGATGTCCGAGAGTCGAGTGGAGAGGTTCTATTGATTATGTGCCTAGTAGGGTGATTTCATGCCTAAAGGCTCAGCGTATGGTAGAGAAAGGATGTCTCTCTTATTTGGCTTTTGTGAGGGATGTCAGTGCTGAGACTCCCACTATTGATTCTGTTCCTGTAGTCCGTGAGTATCCGGACGTGTTTCCTGCTGATCTGTCGGGCATGCCGCCCGACAGGGATATTGATTTTGGCATTGAGCTGGTGCCGGGCACTCAGCCTATTTCTATTCCACTGTATCGTATGGAACCAACAGAGTTGAAGGAATTGAAAGAGCAGCTTCAGGAACTCCTAGAAAAGGGGTTCATCCGACCTAGTGTGTCATCATGGGGTGCACCGGTGTTGTTCGTGAAGAAGAAGGATGGTTCCATGAGAATGTGTATTGACTATAGGCAGCTGAATAAGGTTATAGTCAAGAATAAGTATCCTCTGCCTCGCATTGATGATTTGTTTGATTAGCTTTAGGGACCTAGGGTGTTCTCTAAGATTGACTTGAGATCCGGGTACCATTAGCTGAAGATTCAAGATTGAGATGTTTCCAAGATGGCTTTCAGGAACCGTTATGGCTACTATGAGTTTTTGGTAATGTCTTTTTGGCTGACCAATGCCCCAGCAGTGTTCATGCATCTGATGAACAGCGTATTCCAGCCATATTTGGATTCCTTTGTTATTGTGTTCATTGATGACATCATGGTGTATTCTCGTAGCCAGGAGTAGCATGCGCAACATTTGAGGGATGTATTGCAGATATTGAGGGAGGAGAATCTTTATGCAAAGTTCTCCAAGTGTGAGTTTTGGATTGTCTTAGTAGCTTTCTTGGGGCACGTTGTGTCCAGCGAGGGTATTCAGGTTGATCCGAAGAAGATAGAGGCGGTTCAGAGTTGGCCCAGACCGTCCTCAGCTACAGAGATTAGGAGCTTCCTTGGTTTGGTGGGGTATTACCGTCGCTTTATGGAGGGTTTTTCTTCTATTGCTTCACCCTTGACCAAATTGACTCAAAAAGGTGCTTTGTTCAGGTGGTCAGACGAGTATGAGGAGAGCTTCCAGAAGCTCAAGACGGCTTTGACCTCAGCTTCAGTTTTAGTATTGCCATCAGCTTCAGGTTCTTATACTGTGTATTGTGATTCCTCGAGGATAGGCATTGGTGGTATTTTGATGCAGGAGGGTAGGGTGATCGCCTACGCCTCGCGCTAGTTGAAGACTCATGAGAAGAATTATCCGGTGCATGATCTCGAACTAGCAGCTATTGTTCATGCCTTAAAGATTTGGCATCATTATTTATATGGGGTTCATTGTGAGGTTTTTAGTGATCATCGTAGCCCGCAACACTTGTCCAAGCAGAAGGATCTAAATTTGCATCAGAGGAGATGGTTGGAGCTTCTCAAGGACTATGATATCACTATTCTATACCATCCGGGGAAGGCCAATGTAGGCTGATGCCTTGACTCATAGAGCAGAGAGTTTGGGGAGTCTAGCATATCTTCTAGCAGCTGAGAGACCATTAGCACTTGATGTTCTGGACTTAGCGAGCCAATTAGTAAGGTTGGACCTATCGAAGCCCCGCCGGGTATTATTTTGTGTAGCCTCCAGGTCTTCTCTTTATGACCGTACCAGAGACCGCTAGTATGATGATCTGCACTTGATTGTTCTTCAAGATAGGGTCCGACGAGGTGATGCCAGGGATATGGTTATTGGTGATGATGGTTTTATGAGGATGCAGGGTCGGATATGTGTGCCTGATGTAGATGGGCTTCGGGAGTTGATTCTTGAGGAGGCCCACAGCTCGCGGTATTCCATCCATCCAAGTGCCGCGAAGATGTATCAGGATCTAAGGCAGCATTATTTGTGGAGGCAGATGAAAAAAGGATATTGTTGGATTTGTAGCTCGGTGTCTCAACTGCCAGTAGGTCAAGTACGTGCACCAGAGACAAGGTGGATTGCATCAGAGTTTGGTTATTCCTGAGTGGAAGTGGGAGCGGATTACCATGGACTTTGTAGTTGGACTCCCACGATCTTAGAGGAGGTTTGATGCTATATGGGTTATTGTGGATCGGCTGACTAAGTCCGCTCACTTCATTCCTGTTGGTACTACTTATTCTTCGGAGCGGATAGCTGAGATTTATGGCAGGGAGATTGTTTGACTGCATGGTGTTCCAGTTTCCATCATCTCCGATAGAGGTACTCGGTTCACATCGCAGTTCTAGAGGTCCGTGCAGAGGGAGTTGGGTACTCAGGTTGAGTTGAGCACGACATTTCACCCTCAGACGGACGGGCAGTCCGAGCACACTATTCAGATTCTGGAGGACATGTTGTGCGCTTGTGTTATTGACATTGGGGGTCATGGGACCAGTTTCTTCCACTCGCAGAGTTTGCATATAATAATAGTTATCAGTCGAGCATTCAGTTATCTCCATATAAGGCTTTATATGGAAGGAGGTGTAGGTCTCCAGTTGGTTGGTTTGAGCCGGGTGAGGCCAGGCTATTAGGCACAGACTTGGTACAAGATGGGTTGGATAAGGTGAAGTTGATTCAGGAGCGGCTTCACACAACGCAGTCTAGGCAGAAGATGCGGACCGGAAGGTCCGGGATGTGTCTTTTATGGTTGGGGAGAAGGTGCTGCTGAAGGTGTCACCCATGAATGCTGTTATGCGGTTTGGGAAGAGGGATAAGTTGAGTCCCAGGTTCAGCCTTTTGAGGTGATGCAAAGGATTGGAGAGGTGACTTATAGACTTGCCTTGCAACCTAGCTTGTCGAGCGTGCATCTGACATTTCATGTTTCCATGCATCGGAAGTATATTGGTGACCCGTCTCATGTTTTGGACTTCAATTCGGTTCAGCTTGAGGGTGATATGTCTTATGAGGTAAAGCCAATAGCTATTTTGGGTCTCCAGGTCAGAAGGTTGAGGTCTAAGGATATAGCTTCAGTAAAAGTGCAGTGGAGAGGGCAGCCGGTAGAGGAGGCCACTTGGGAGACCGAGCGGGACTTGCAGAGAAGATATCCCCACCTATTTGAGGCTCCAGGCATGTTTCTAGACCCGTTCGAGGATGAACGTTTGTTTAAGAGGGGGAGAATGTAACGACCGGACCGATCGTTTCGAGATTTTAGCCTTGTTTTCTTTCTATTTTTGCTTCATAATTGTTTGGTTTAGCTCTTTTCTATTGCGTTGGGTTGATTGATTCGGGTTAAGGTTGGTTGTGGTGAAAAATGAGACACTTAGTCTCTTTGATTGGTGATTTATTTGGAAAGGTCAACCGGAAGTTGACTTGTAGGTAAATGATCTCGAAATGAGGGGTTTTGTGGCTCAGATAGCTTCATTAGGTGATTTGGGACTTAGGAGTGTGTTCGGAATGTCATTCAGAGGTCTGGAGTAGAATTAGGCTTGAATTGGCGAAATTAGATTTTCGGCTATTTTCGGTCGGCAGTGGAAAGTTAGCTATCGGGTTTGGAATGGAATTTCAGAAGTTGGAACGGGTCCGTAGTGTCATTTGGGACATGTGTGCAAATTTTTAGGTCATTCGGACGTGGTTTGGGTGGTTTCGGCATCATTGACGAATTTTAGAAGTTTAGAAATCCTTAGGCTTGAATTTGGATTCGATTTGGTGTTTTGATGTTATTTTGAACGTTCTAAGGGTTCGACTAGGTTGGCATATTGATATATGACTTGTTGGTACTTTTGGTTGAGGCCCCGAGGGGCTCGAGATTGATTTCGGGAGGTTGGAAGTTGGGATAAATTGCAGCAAAGAGGTGCTGGTGCAGGCCTTCTGTTGTGGCCGCACCTGAAGATGGGGAGCCCCATGTGCGAAGGCCTAGGTTCGGAACGCGTTGCGCAAATGCGGAAAAGAGGAACCTGGCTTGGGAGCGCAAGTGTGGAAGTTGGGTCGCACCTGCGGGCCCGCAGGTGCGTAATGAGGACTGTAGATGCGCAATTTTGGCTTAAGTGATTCCGCACCTCCGAGGGATTTTCTGCAGGTATGGGGCCGCAGGTGCGGGGTTTTGGTCGCAGGTGCGATATCGCTGGGCAGAACCTATATAAGGTTGCCCTCGCGAAAGTTTCTCATTTTCTTCACCAGTTTTTGACAGATTTTGGAGCTTTGAACAGGGACTTCAATGGGGGATC
The DNA here is from genome assembly GCA_005239525.1 of Nicotiana knightiana. Classification (NCBI taxonomy): domain Eukaryota; kingdom Viridiplantae; phylum Streptophyta; class Magnoliopsida; order Solanales; family Solanaceae; genus Nicotiana; species Nicotiana knightiana. The sequence goes on from ML369457.1 coordinate 57,446, forward strand.
AAGTGTATTCAGTGAGGCAAGCTACATGGACTTTGTATCATGTGTTTATGGCAATTATCCCATTGTTTAATCATGTTTTAGTGGTGAAATTGGAAGATTAAGGACTTGAAAATTGAGAGTTTAAATTGGGGAATTGAGGGGCCATTTGGGGTCCCATTTTGATGTATTTGGTATGCATGAACTCGTGAGAGCGTAAGGATTTTAGTTTTGTGATTTTTCGGAATCCGAGACGTGGGCCCGGGGGTCGGGTTTGGCCAATTTCGGGATTTTTGATGTAAATTGGATATTTTTTAGTGGGCTTTGTCCCTTTAGCATATTTTTGATGAGATGAATCTGTTTTGAATATATTCAGAGCGCGTTGAGGCCGGGTCGAGAGGCAAAGGCATCGCGGAGTAGTTTTCTTCCGGTTTGAGGTAAGTAACGAACGTAAATCTTGACTTGAGGGTATGAAACCCCGGTATTTCATATTGTTTTGATAAATGAGGTGACGCACATGCTAGGTGACGGGCGTGTGGGCGTGCACCGATAGAGATTGTGACTTGGTCCGTCCCATAGAGACTATTAAGCCGCGTATTTGATTTGAAATCACGTGATACTCCGTGTTTTAGTGATTTACACTATATTTGGGCTATATGCCATGTTTGGGGCCTTGTGCCGACCTGTTTGGACCCTTAGGGGTGTTTTATTCTTATTTCTCATACTGTTTTTGATAAAAAAATATGATCTCAGTCATGATTTATACTTGTTCATTTTCATTCCTGTTTATCACCCTGTTTTCAAGCAAATGAAAAATGTTTTGGGATGAGTCCCTGTGATTGTGGTGATATTCCCGAGTGGCTTGTGAGGGTGATGACTGAGCGAGGCCAAGAGTCGAATTTGTGAGGATAGTGATGGATCGGGCTGCACGCCGCAGCGTTATATACATATATACATATATATTGGGTCGGGCTGCACGCCGCAACGATATATATATTGGATCGGGGTGCACGTGGCAACGTTATATATATTGGATTGGGCTGCACGCCGCATCGACTATTTATGGATCGGGCTCCGCACCGTAACAGTTATTATATGATACTTATTGAGCGTGAGTGCTGAGTGACGAGAGATGAGTCACAAGTGACTGAGAGGCTTGCCCGAGAGGCTTTATTTGTGAGTGACATTGTGCCCGAGGGGCTTATTTTCTATGAAACTACTGTTTTCACTCTTCTTGTATTTCTGCCTCTAAACGATAAATGTTGAATAAATGCTTTACATGAGATTGGAAATGAGAAAAATGGAGTTTATGAAACTTTCGGAACATGGATTTCCTGATTGGTTTTACTGTTTTCCACTGATATTTCTTATATGATCTTTACATGACTTTAAAGCTCGTCACTGCACTCAAGTCCTTATTTATATTTGTTACTTACTGAGTTGGTGTACTCATGTTACTCCCTGCACCTTGTGTGCAGATTCAGGTGCCCAGATCGAGTGAGACTCGATTGTTCTCAATGGAGCTGGTTGGAGATTGTGAGGTAGCTGCACGGCGTTCGCAGCCCCACCCTTCTCCCTCTCATTTTTGTCGCATATTTACATTTTTCCTAGACTTGATGTATTAAGGAAATGTCGTGTAAGATTTTGTGTCCTATTTAGTGCTCATGACCGTTGACTCCGGGTTTTGGGATTTTTGTTCAGATATTTTCTTTGATTATCCGCAGATTTTGAAATACTAAACGTGCAAGATTTTTGATACATTGCGTTGTTTTAAATGGGAAGTTCCTTGTTTGATGTTCAGTAATTTGGCTAGCCTGGTACTACGATAGGTGCTATAACGGCCAGTATAGATTTGGGGTCGTGACAAAAAATAAATTAGAATGTTTCACTTGTGGAAGTGTAGAACACTTAGCCATACATGCCCCCTAAAAAAAAAGAAATTCACAATTAATAGAAGATTTTCAAGAAACTTTAATAAACGTAGACGAACATATGTCAGATAATGAAAGTATATACTCTATAGGAAGGGTAGATATAGAAGAAAAAACTCAAATTGATTCATCAGAATTAGAAGACGAAGAATTAATAAATGAGATAAGATTAGAAAAACTAAATTTAGAAGAAATACAAGCAAATACATTAGTAAACATATCTGAAGAATGTGATTATGATTTTGAAAAAAAAAATAAAGGATTGGATAGTAATTAGTGTTTTATGTGTAAATGGTACCCTAGTAGGGATGAAAGAGCGAAATGTAAGTTATGTTACCTAGAAGGATGTATCTTATGTATAGAAAGAGAATTTGAAACAAAAATAAATAAAGAAGAAAAATACTAAGGGCTAAATGATTCTACATTCAATTTAAGAGTAATGGCATTAGAAACCAGAATAAATAAATTAGAAAAAGGAATACAAAAAATGAAAAAGGGAAAAAAGGAGAAAATATAATAGAATTCATACACGATGAAGAACTAACGAGTATAGAAAACTTTGACACACTGATATGTAATGAGGATAAAAAAATTAAGTACAATAAAAATATTAGCAAGAATCAAAATAGAGGATTACAAAATAGAAACGTTAACTTTAGTAGATTTCGGATGTACAAGATGTATAATAAATAAGAAGATAGTTCCACCAAATTTGATTAAAACCTTAGATAAGCCAGTTGCTGTTATGCAGATGGACGGAACTCATAACATATATAAACATTATGTAGATAAACCGCATATTGGCTTTATAAATACATGCTTAGATTTTATAAACCTAGTTACAAGGTATATAAAATCTGGGTAAGAGACTTAAATATAAATGTAAATTTTGTACTATGATTAAGTTTTATATAACATAATAATGGTAGTTATTTACTCAGTAGAGATGGAGTAATATTTTTTAAAAATATTACACATACACCAGTACAAACTATAGAAACTAGAACCAGGTTAAGGACACGATTAAATAAAGACCAGAAAAATTGGTAGAAAGAGTGTTGTAGGGAATGGAAAGATAAAAATACATGCTGTAAGGATAAAGAAGAATATAAAAATTTAATATTAGAAGAAAATGAGGACATAAATATACTAGAAAAATATTATACCTTAATCATCACGACCCGAAATTTCCACCGTCGGAATCGTGATGGCGCCTAACATCACACTTGCTAGGAAAGCCAACGTTAGATATTATTTAGCCATTTATATCCATTTTTAGTAATTAACAGTAATCAGACAAAATAAAGTGAAATAACTGTAAGATATATAGAAAACAACGTCATTAACATTCTACTCCTCCCCAAAAACCTGGTGTCACAATTTTACGAACACACTCTGATTTTCTACAAAAATAAGTCTGAAAGAAATTTATATCTGTTTTGGAAAAGAAAGAAAAAATAGTAATAATGAGATGTAGAAGGGGACACCAGGGCCTGCGGACGCCAGCAGGACTACCTTGGGTCTCCAACGTGAACTTGAGCCAAATCCCTCGGTCAGCCACAACCTGCTCCGAAACCTGCACAAGAAGTGCAATATCAGTACAACTGACCCCATGTACTGGTAAGTGCCGATTCTAGCTTCGACGAAGGTGTGACGAGGCTACGGAGGGACACCCACAATATATGCTACAGTCGATAAATAATAAGGCAGAAAAGAAGAACAACAATTTAGAAGCAGTAAATTGCGAGAATAAATACGTAACCTCAGTGTCTTATCAACATCCAGCTATAACCAGTCCTTAGACAAAATGTAAAAACATCGAATAACTTACACAGTCAACGAAAAGTAAATAAACACATATATTGATGCGGTGGGCATCCCGATCTCACCAGTCCTCCCTTATTCCTCCATAACAATTACAATAAAAGTAAATAATATATATATGTTACAACGTGCAACCCGATCCCACCAATCCTCCCTTATTCCTCCATAACAATTTACAGTAAAGGTAAGTAATATAATATATATATATATATATATATATATATATATATATATCTTGCGACGTGAAACCCGATCCCACCATATGTAATATCAACATAATAATTCACCCTTATTACTCCGTATCAATCCAACCTTATTCCTCCTTTTGCGGCGTGCAACCCGATCCCACCGAATAATCATATTCACCCTTATTCCTCCTCATAAATCCTCCCTTATTCCTTCTGTTACGGCGCGCAACCTGATCCCACCATATCATAGTAAATTACACATAGTGTACAGAAATTTCATAAAATTCACACAAGGCCCTTACCAACACTTGAAATTTGGAACAAAGCAACCTGGAGCCGTATAAACAATAATACTCAATAAGTTTACTACTACTCAACGAGACCAAACTAGGATATCATAGAAGTTACCAATAAGAACAGTTTAAACCAATAAAGGGGAAGCAATAATCCTACGGGGAACAAATATCCAACAGGAAACAATTAAGCACGGAGTTACAATTAGACATGTAACAAGTAAAGCAAGAAGGAAAACTATATCAGGAAAAAGGGAAGAAAGCAGGTAAAACAGATAAATTGGCGGCGCATAGGTACTTGTCATCTCACGTATACGCCGCTCACATGATTTATCACATAACAAACAATTCAAAGGTTCCTAAACCTTCAAGTCTAGGTTAGACACAACACTTACCTCGCTCCAAATATCACTCAACATTCAATCACAGCCTTTCCTTTCAAATTAGCCTTCGAGCCAACAATATCAATCAAATTACCAACCAAATGATTAAAAATAAGCCTTAGGAATCACCCACGATAACTAAAGGTTCAATTTAGGTGATTTTTTAAAAAGTCAACACTTGGGCCCGCTTGGTCCTAACCTAAAATTCGGACCAAAACCCGATTATCCATTCACCCCCGAGCCCGGATATATAATTGGTTTTAGAATCTGACATCGATTTGAGGTCTAAATCCCCAAATTTTGAAATACCTAATTTCTACCCAAAAATCATCAATTCCACCATGAAAACCTTGGATTTTAGTTCGAAATCTTGTAAAATAAAGTGAAAGATTGAAACAAATGAGTTAAGAATCACCTACCTATGATTTGGGGAAGAAATTGCGTTTGAAAAATCGCCTAGAGGGTTTTCTTGTGTTTGGAAATGTTGAAAAATGAGAAAAATCCCGTCTAAGTCAAGACCTATCAGCTGCAGATGTCACATTAATGCGAAGCTCGCAAATGCGAGAGAAGTATCAGCAAATGCGAATCCTTCGCATTTCTGCAGCTACCGCAAATGCGAACATAGCGTCGCAAATGTGAATAGGGACCTTCCGCAAATGCGTTCCTTTTCTCGAAAATGCGAGACTACCCAGTCCATCCCATGCTCGCAAATGCGAATATTCTTCGCAAATGTGAGGCTCGCATTTGCGAGCCAGATCTCACAAATGCGAGATCTGCAGACCTGAAGCACACCATCAATTGTTTTCTAAGTTCTTTTCACTCCCAAGCCTATCCGAAACTCACCTGAGCCGTCGGGGCTCCAAAATAAACATGGACACAAGTCTAAAACATCATACAAACTTGCTCGTGCGATCAAATCGCCAAAATAACATCTAGAACTACGAATTTAGCACCAAAACATATGAAATTCTCAAGAACACTTTAAAATTTCCATTTTCTCAACCGGACGTCCGAATCACGTAAAATCATATCCGTTTCTCACCAATATCACAGATAAGGTATAAATATCATAACGGACCTGTACCGTGCTCCAGAACCAAAATACATACCCGATACCAACAAGATCAAACATTACCCAATTTCTTAAAACCATGACAATTTCAGTCTTTCAATTTTAATCAAAAATTCATTTCTCGAGCTAGGGACCTCGGAATTCGATTCCGGGCATACGCCCCGGTCCCATATTTTACTACAGACTCACTGGGACCTACAAAACATGGGTCCGAGTCCGTTTAGTCAAAACGTTGACCAAAGTCTACTAAATCCACTTTTTAGGCCATAAATTTTTAATTCCTTAGTTTTTAACATGAACGCTTTCCGAAAATCACGCCCGGACTGTACACACAAATCAAGGAGGGTAAAAATGAGATTTCTAAGGCCATAAAGCGCATAGTTGAATTCTAAAACATACGATGATCCTTTGGGTCATCACAATCTCCACCTCTAAAACAGTCGTTCGTCCTCAAACGAACATAGAAAAGTACCTAAACTGGTGAATAAGTGGGGATATCTACTCTACAAGTCCGAAGACTCCCAAGTAGCTACCTCAACAGGCTGACCTCTTAACTGCACTCGAACTGAAGGATAACTCTTCGGCCTCAGCTGACGAACCTGCCCGTCTAGAATGACTACTGGCTCCTCCTCATAAGTCAAATCCTTCTCCAACTGGACAGAGCTAAAATCTAACATGTGGGACGGGTCACCATGATACTTCCGGAGCATGCACACATGGAATACTGGATGAACTGCTGATAACCCTGGAGGCAACGCAAGACTATAAGCCACCTATGATGACCCAAAGGGTCATCTTATGAATTAGGACTATATTCTGAACTTGTTAGCCTTAACACCATATTTTCATTCACTTTGATTTGTGTGCACTATCCGGGCGTGAATCCAGTAAGCCTTTATGTGAAAATATATGAAATTATATTTTTTGGGATTTAAAAATGATTTTTTAGTTGACTTTGGTCAACATTTTGAGTAAACAGACCATACCTGCATTTTGACGGCCCCGGAGGGTCCGTAGTAAAATATGGACTTGGATGTCTCCCGGAATCGAATTCCGAGGCCCCTAGCTCGAGAAATAAACTTTTGATGAAAATTGTAGGACTGAAATTCAAAGGAATTAAAGAAATTTAATTATGTTTGATCTTGTTGGTATCGGGCCCATATTTTGGTTTCGGAGCCCAGTACAGGTTTATTATAATATTTAAGTCAAATCTTTGAAATTTGGTAGAAATCGGAGTTGATTTGACGTGATTCGGACGTCCGGTTGAGAAGATAGTAATTTTGAAATGTTCTTGAGGAATTCATGAGTTTTGGTGCTAAATTTGTAGTTCAAGGTGTTATTTTGGAGATTTGATCGCACGAGCAAGTTCGTATGATGTTTTATGACTTGTGTGCATGTTTTATTTGGAGCCCTGAGGGCTCGGGTGAGTTCCGGATAGGCTACGGAGTGATTTTACAACTTAGAAAATTGCAGGTGTAACTGTGTCTGTAGCAAGCCTTTGATATCGTTATTGCGAGATCAGGCTTCGTAAATGCGAACTTAGCAGGCTTTGCAATTGCGCTCCTTATCGCAATTGCGAAGAAGGCCTGGGCCAGTATGTTCTCACAATTGCAAAGAGGGTCTGGGGATGGGTGAATCCAATATGCGAACTTCTGGCCGCAATTCCGATGGGGGCAACTGTCGCAAATGGGACATATTATTCGCATTTGTGAAGGCAGCAGAAATGCGAAGGGTTCGCATTTGCAATACCTTTCTCGCATTTGCAAGCTTCACAAATGCGAAGCTCAGGTCGCAAATGCGACATCTGCAGCTAATAACTTTTGACTTAGACGGGATTTTTCATTCATTCTTTACTTTTTCGAACCCTAAACCTCAAGAGGCGATTTTCCAAATACCAAATCTTCCCCAAATCATAGGTAAGTGATTCCTAACTATTTTCTTTCAATATTTTACATCTTTTAAAAAGATTTCAACCTAGAACCTAGGATTTTCATGGTAGAATTAGGGAATTTTTGGGTAGAATTAGGAATTTCGAAACTTGGGAATTTAGACCTCAAATTGAGGTCGGATTCCAAACCAATTGTATATCCGGGCTCGGGGAGAATGGGTAAACGGATTTTGGTCCGAATCTCGAGTTTGGACAAAGCGGGCCCGTGGTCAATTTTTGTCTTTTAATGGGAAAAATTAGGAAAATATAATTATGCATTAAAGTTGATTCCTTTAGAGATAATTGATGATATGAATCTAATTATGATTAGATACGAGTGGGTTTGAGGAAATTCTAAAGGGAAAGCTGTACTTGAGCAGTGAGTGGCCTGCGAAATTGAGGTAAGTATTTGGACTAACTTTGACTCGAGGTATTAGGGATCCCCGACTTGATTTTTATGTAAAATTCCATGTGCGTGGCATATAGGTGTGGTGACGAGTACCTATGCATCGCTAAATTAATTGTTTAGCCTGTTCCCTTCCACGTTCCCAATTTATTATCTTCCCGTCTTAAGTGTTTCATGCTTATTGATTCTTCTATGTCTAATTGCTTCTTCCTAGATGATGTTTCTTTATTGAAAGTATTAGTTGTTCGGTAGTTTCATTGTGTTACATTATTGGTTCAAGACGGTTGGTCGGGTTTCATAATATATTTAAGTTGGTCTCGCTGTGTAGTATTAATTGGTGAAGTTTCATAATTGTATTGATTTCCGCTAGCATTGGTTGAGGCTTAAATGCTGTGGGGGATCGTGAGCTAAATTGTGAAATACCTATTCTTATTGAGTGATTGGTACTGATATGGTGGGAGCGAGTTGCACATCGCAACAAGGAATAATAAGGGTGGACAAGTAGGATCGGATTGCATGTTGCAACAAGGGGAATAAGGGAGATATATTGAGGAGTAATAAGGGTGGACAGGTGGGATCAGGTTGCACACCGTAACATGAGTAATAAGTGTGAATGTCCACAATGTTACTGATTATATGATGGGATGGGGATGCGTGCCGCATCATTTAGTTTTTATGCATTCTACCTCTATTGTGACTTTATTCTGTGGCACTGAGACTTTTCTAAGGATTTGGTTATACTTGAGTACTGGCAATATAGTTGGGTTCCGTATTTATTTACTGCAACTTACTGTTCCATTTCGTTTCGTACTTCCTTTTTGCTTTATTATAAACTATATGCATGTTATGTTGTAAAAGCCCCGACGTAACCTCGTCACTACCTCGTCGAGGTTAGGCTCGACAATTACCAGTACATAGGGTCGGTTGTACTAATACTGCACTGTGCACTTTCTGTACAGTTTTTTGAGCTAAATGTGGTTGATCGAGAGGTCGGTTGCAGACATTCATTCAGGAGACCCAAGGTAGTCCTGTAGGCGTCTGCAGGCCCTGGCGTCCCTTTCTATTTTCTACATTTCTGTTTTAGTTTCTTTCGAAACAGATGTACTTTTCTTTCAGACCAATATTTGTAGCTATTCATAGAATGTTCGTGGATTGTGAAACCAGTTATAGGTGGTGGTAATAGTTTCAAGGTTATACAATATTTATTTAAATTCTGCATTTGTTATCACCTGATTTAGACTGTTTAATTATATTCAAATAAATTTTTAAAGAAAAGGGTTAGCTAAATTCTAACATTGGCTTGCCTAGCGAGTATGATGTTAGGCGCCATCACGATCCCGGTGGTTGGGAATTTGGGTCGTGAAAAGTTGATATCAGAGCACTAGGTTCCCTAGGTCTTACAATTCATGGACAAACTTAATAGAGTCTGAGGGATCGGTACATATACGTCTGTATTTATCTCCCAGAGGCTATAAATTTAGGAACAAGTCCACTTTATTTCAAATCTGTCGTGCGATTCTTGTTGTCGCAATACTGATTGAATGCTTCTATTATTATTCTCTCGCAGATGGCGACAACATGTACCTCTTCTTTTGCTGACCAGCAACCGGATCCTCCGGCAGCAGCTCCTACGAGAGGCAGAGGCCGAGGCCATGCCAGAGGCCGTGGCAGGGGAAGGACTCAGTCCAGTACTCAGGTAGCAGCTCCAACTACGGGGCCTCAGAAAGAGCTCGATGGAGAGGCTCCATCCCAGACCGTTTTGGCGGGACCAACGCAGGTCCTAGAGGGGTTTATTGATACCCCGATGCTTTAGGATGCCTTGGTCCGACTAGTAGTCCTTATGGAGAGTTTAGCCCAGACTGGTGCACTCCCTAGGGTAGCAGCCGTATCGCAGGCTAGAGGAAGAGTCCAGACTCCTGCTACCCACACTCTAGAGCAGATTATTCCTCAGCTTCAGACCCCAGCAGCCCATCTAGTTGGGGTAGTTCAACAGTTGCTGTAGCACCGCTCGTTGAAGGGGCAGCTATGTCCTCCAATGCTTTGTGGAGATTGGACAGGTTTATCAAGATCTTCACTTTTTATTTCAGCGGTGCCACTTCAGAGGACCCCCAAGAGTACCTTGATAGCTGTCACGAGGTTCTATGGAACATGGGTATTTTGGAGACCAATGGGGTCGACTTCGCTGATTTTCAGATGATGGGTTCCACCAAGAAATGGTGGAGGGATTATCTATTGGCTAGACCAGATGGGTCACCTAATCTTACTTGGGATCAATTTTCACATCTCTTTTTGGAGAAGTTTCTGCCCATCACTACTAGAGAGGAGCGCCGCCGTCAGTTCGACCGTCTTTAGCAGAGTAACATGACTGTTACCCATTATGAGACTCGTGTTGTTTATTTGGCATGTCATGCTACTATTTTGCTACCCACAGAGAGAGAGAGAGAGAGAGAGAGAGAGGGTTAGCAGATTTATTGAGGGTCTTGCTCAGCCTATCAGATTGCAGATGGCTAAGGAGACGGGGAGCGAGATCTTCTTCCAGGATGCGACCAATGTGGCCTGGCGATCAGAGATGATTCTTGGACTGGGAGGCCAAGGGTCGTACAGGAGACCTCGCCATACTGGTGGATTCAGCACCACCTCATATGGAGGCAGGGGTGTCTTTGGGAGAGGCCATCCTCCTAGGCCGTTTCATTCAGCACTTCAAGTATCTCACAATGCATCTAGGAGCCGTGGTTCTTATGTGCCTCCTCCTACTCAGCCAGCCCGTAGTGCACCACCAGCTCCTATCAGAGCACATCGTCTTTAGATTTATTATCGTGGTCAGCCGGCTCGTCAAGGTCAGTCTCAGTTTTGACAGTCAGAGTATCAGGATGTATACTTTGAGTGTGGTGATTATGGGCATATTCAGAGTGCCTATCTGAGATTGTCGGGTAGTCACCCTCAGCACCAGAGTTCTCGTGCCATGGTTTCGGCACTAGCTGCAGCACCACCTACCCAGCCAGCCAGGGGTAGGGGTCAGGTAGCCAGAGGTAGGGGATAGATTGCTAGAGGTGGAGGTCCGCCTGTTAGAGGTCGTCCTAGAGACATAGTTCAGGGTTGTGGGGCACAACCCCGATGTTATGCATTCCCAGCCAGACCTGAGGCGGAGTCCTCCGATGTTGTTATCACAGGTACTGTTTTAGTTTGTAATAGAGACGCTTCATTTCTGTTTGACCCGGGGTCTACTTACTCTTATGTGTCATCTTATTTTGCTTCATATTTGGTTGTGCCTCGTGATTCCTTGAGTGTCCTTGTATATGTGTCCATGCTCGTGGGGGATGTTATTGTCGTAGATTGCGTATATCGCTCATGCGTGGTCGTTATTGGGGGGTTTGAGACCAGTGTAGACCTTTTTTCTTCTTGATATGGTTGATTTCGATGTCATATTGGGCATGGATTTGCTATCACCTTATTACGCGATCTTGGACTGTCACGGAAAGATAATGACATTAGCCTTGCCGGGGTTGCCTCGATTAGAGTGGAGAGGGACTCCTGATCATTCCTCCAACAGGGTTATTTCTTATACGAAAGCTCAGCGCATGGTCGAGAAGGGGTGTTTGGCCTATTTGGCTCATGTCCGCGATTCTAGTGCTGAGGTTTCTTCTATAGATTTGGTGCCTGTTGTTCATGAGTTTCCCGAGGTGTTTCCTGCAGACCTGCCGAGGATGCCCCCCGACAGGGATATTGATTTTTGCATTGATCTGGCTCCAGGCACTAAGCCCATTTCTATTGCTCCATACCGGATGGCTCGACCAGAGTTGAAAGAATTGAAGGAACAATTACAAGATTTATTGGATAAGGGCTTCAGCAGAACTAGTGTCTCGCCTTGGGGTGCACCAGTATTGTTCGTGAAGAAGAAGGATGGATCGGTGAGGGTGTGTATAGACTACCGGCAGTTGAACAAAGTCACTATCAAGAATAAGTATCCGTTGCCGAGAATTGATGATTTGTTTTATCAGCTTCAGGGTGCCATGGTCTTTTCAAAGATCCATTTGAGATCGGGTTACTGTCAGTTGAAGATTAGGGCACCTGATGTCCCTAAGACAGCCTTGCGGACGAGGTATGTGCAATATGAATTTCTGGTGATGTCTTTTGGCTTGACCAATGCCCCCGCAACATTATGTACTTGATGAACCGGGTGTTCAAGCTTTATCTGGATTCGTTTGTAATTGTGTTTATTGATGACATTCTAATATACTCCCGCAGTCGGGATGAGCATGAGCAGCACCTCCGGATATCGCTTCAGACTTTGAGGGACAGTCAGTTGTATACTAAATTTACAAAGTTTGAGTTTTGGTTGGATTCAATCGCTTTTTTGGGTTACGTCATATCAGCAGAGGGTATTCAGGTAGATCATAAGAAGATTGAGGCAGCCAAGAACTGGACTAGACCCACTTCAGCCACAGAGAACATGAGCTTCTTGGGTTTGGCAGGTTATTATCGTCGGTATGTTGAGGGGTTTTCATCTATAGAATCCCCAATGACTAAGTTGACTCAGAAGGGTGCCCCATTCAAATGGTCAGACAAGTGTGAGGTGAGTTTTCAGAAGCTCAAGACAACTTTGACTTCACCAGCGGTGTTGGTATTGCCATCAGATTCAGGATCTTTCATGGTATATTGTGATGCCTCCCGTGTTGGGCTCGGAGCGGTATTGAAGAAGGAGGGCAGGGTGATCACATATGCATCTTGAAAGTTGAAGGTTCATGAGAAGAATTACGATGTCCATGACTTATAATTGGCAACCATTGTTCACACGTTAAAGATTTGGAGGCACTATCTTTATGGCGTGTCGTGTGAGGTTTTCACGGATCATCGCATCATTCAGTATATGTTCAAGCAAAAGGATCTCAATTTGAGGCAGAGGAGATGGTTAGAACTAATGAAAGATTATGATGTCACTATATTGTATCACTTGGGAAAGGGAAATGTGGTGGCCGATGCATTGAGTAGGAAGGCAGTGAGTATGGGCAGCTTTGTGTTCATTCCAATCAGTGAGAGGCCGCTAGCTTAAGACATTTAGACTTTGTCCAATCAGTTCGTGTGGTTGGATATTTTAGAGCCCAGCCATGTTCTAGCTTGTACAATCGCTCGATATTCCTTATTCGAGCGTACCAGAGATCGACAGTATGATGACCCTCACTTGATGTTCCTTAGGGACACAGTTCAGCATGGTGTTGCCAAACAGGTTATAGTTGGAGATGATGGTGTGTTGAGGATGCAGGGTCGAGTATGCCTAATGTTTATGGACTTTGTGAGTTGATCCTTGAGGAGGCTCACATTTCTCGGTATTCTATTCACCCGGTTACTGCCAATATGTACCAGGACTTGCGACAACATTATTGGTGGCAAAGGATGAAGAAGGATATTGTTGCTTACGTGGCTCGATGCTTGAATTGTCAGCAGGTGGAGTATGAGCATCAGAGACCTGGTGGTTTGCTTCAGCAGATGGAGATTCCTGAGTGGAAGTGGGAGCGTATCACTATGGACTTTGTTGTTGGACTCCCATAGACTCAGAGGAAGTTATATGCCGTGTGGGTTATTGTGGATAGGCTGACTAAGTCAGCGCACTTCAATCCTGTGGCAAGTACTTACTCTTTGGAGCGGTTGGCCGAGATTTATATTCGGGAGATCGTTCGCCTTCACGGTGTTCCCGTGCCTATCATTTTTGATTGAGTTCGCAACTTACCTCGCACTTTTTGAGAGCAGTACAACGGTAGTTGGGTACGCGGGTTGAGTTGAGCACATCATTCCATCCTCAGACGGACGGGCAGTCCGAACGTACTATTCAGATCTTGGAGGACATGCTTCGCGCTTGTGTTATAGATTTCGGAGGATCGTGGGATCAGTTCTTGCCGCTAGCGGAGTTTTCCTACAACAACAACTACCAGTCAAGCATTCAGATGGCTCCCTATGAGGCATTATATGGTAGACGGTGCAGATTGCTGTTGGATTGTTTGAGCCAGGAGAAGCTCGGTTATTGGGTACAGACTTAGTTCAGGAGGCCTTGGACAAGGTCAGGATTATACAAGATCGACTTCGTACAGCTCAGTCCAGGAAAAAGAGTTATGCCGACTGTAAAGTTCGTGATGTAGCATTTATGGTCAGAGAGAGGGTATTACTTCAGGTATCTCCCATGAAGGGTGTTATAAGATTTGGAATGAAGGGAAAGTTGAGCCCTCGGCATATCGGGCCATTTGAGATTCTCGAGAGGGTGGGGGAGGTAACTTATAGACTTGCGTTGCCTCCAGAGTTATTCTTAGTTCATCCGCTATTCCATGTGTCTATGCTTCGAAAATATAATGGTGAACCGTCCCACGTGTTAGATTTTAGCTCTGTTCAATTGGACAAGGATTTGACTTATGAGGAGGAGTCGGTAGCCATTCTAGACCGGCAGGTTTGTCAGTTGAGGTCAAAGAGTTACCCTTCAGTTCGAGTGCAGTGGAGAGGTCAGCTCGTTGAGGCAACTACTTGGGAGGCCGAGTCAGACATGCGGAGTAGATATCCCCACTTGTTCGCCAGTTCAGGTACTTTTCTATGTCCGTTCGAGGACAAATGTTTGTTTTAGAGGTGGAGATATGAATTAAGACTCTATTTCGAGCTCGTTAGCCTTACAAACCTTATTTTCATTCACCTCGATTTGTGTGCGCAGTCCAGGCGTGAGTCCGGAAAGCCTTTATGTGAAAATATATGAAATAATAATTTTTGGGATTTAAAAATGATTTTTTAGTTGACTTTGGTAAACGTTTTGAGTAAGCGGACACGGACACGGACACGTGTTCCGACAGTGCCGGAGGGTCGATAGTAAAATATGGAACTTGGGCGTATGCCTGGAATTGAATTCCAAGTTCACTAGCTCGAGAAATGAATTTTTGATGAAAATTGTAGGACTGAAATTCAAAGGAATTAAAGAAATTTAATTATGTTTGATCTCGTTGGTATCGGGCCTGTATTTTTGTTCCGGATCCCGATACAGGTTTATTTTAATATTTAAGTCATATATGTGAGATTTGGTATAAATCACAGTTGATTTGACGTGATTCGGACGTCCGGTTAAGAAAGTAATTTTGAAATGTTCTTGAGGAATTCATGAGTTTTGGTGCTAAATGCGTAGTTCTAGGTATTATTTTGGCGATTTGATCGTACGAGCATGTTCGTATGATGTTTTAAGCCTTGTGTGCATTTTTGGTTTGGAGCCCTGAGGGCTCGGGTGAGTTTCAGATAGGCTACAGAGTGATTTTACAACTTAGAAAATTTCAGGTATAACTGGTGTCTGTGGCAAGCCTCTGATCTGGAAATCAGGCTTCGCAAATTCGTACTTAGCAGGTTTGGCAATTGCGAGGTCCTTATCACAATTGCGAAGAAGGCCTGGGCCAGTATGTTCTCGCAATTGCGAAGAGGGTCTGGGTAAGGATGAGTCCGCAAATGCGAACTTCTGGCCGCAATTCCGATGGGGGCAACTGTCGCAAATGCAACATATTATTCGCATTTGCGAAGGCAGCAGAAATGCGAAGGGTTCACATTTGCGATACCTTTCTCGCATTTGCAAGCTTGACAAATGTGAAGCTCAGGTCGTAAATGCGACATTTGCAGCTGATAACTTTGGACTTAGACAAGATTTTTCATTCGTTCTTCACTTTTTCGAACACTAAACCTCAAGAGGTGATTTTTCAAATACCAAATCTTCCCCAAATCATAGGTAAGTGATTCATAACTATTTTCTTTCAATCTTTTACATATTTTAACAATATTTCAACCTAGAACCTATGATTTTCATGGTAGAATTAGGGATTTTTGGATAGAACTTAGGAATTTCGAAACTTGGGGATTTAGACCTCAAATTGAGGTCGGATTCCAAACCAATTGTATATCCGCACTCGGGGGAGAATGGGTAAACGAATTTTTGTCCGAACCTCGAGTTTGGACCAAGCGGGCCTGTGGTCGATTTTTGTCTTTTGTTGGGAAAACTTAGGAAAACTATAATTATGAATTAAAGTTGATTCCTTTAGCGATAATTGATGATATTAAACTAATTATGATTAGATAAGAGTGGGTTGGAGGTGAATTCTAAAGGGAAAGTTGTACTTGAGCAGTGAGTGGCCTGGAAAATTGAGGTAAGTGTTTGGTCTAACTTTGACTCGAGGGATTGGGGATCCCCGACTTGATTGTTATGTGAAATTCCATGTGCGTGGCGTATAGGTGTGGTGAGGAGTACCTATGCACCACCAAATTAATTTCTTAGCCTGTTCCCTTCCCCGTTCCCAGTTTATTATCTTCCCGTCTTAACTGTTTCATGCTTATTGATGCTTCTATGTCTAATTCCCTTCCCCGTTCCCAGTTCATTATGTTACATTATTGGTTCAAGCCGGTTGGTCGGGTTTCGAAGTATATTTCGGTTGGTCTCGTTGTGTAGTATTTATTGGTGAAGTTTCATAATTGTATTGATTTCCGCTAGCATTGGTTGAGGCTTAAATAATGTGGAGGATCGTGAGCTAAATTGTGAAATACATGTTCTTATCGTGTGATTGGTACTGATATGATGGGATCGGGTTGCACGCCGCAACATGAGTAATAAGGGTTACTTATTGTGGAGGAATAAGGGTGAAATGTGATTGTCATGTGGGATTGAGTTGCACGCCGCAACAATGAGTATTAAGGGTGGACATGTGGGATCGGGTTGCATGCCACAACAAGAGGAATAAGCGAGATATATTGAGGAGTAATAAGGGTGGACAGGTGGGATCGGGTTGCACCCCGCAACAAGAGTAATAAGGGTGAATGTCCACAGTGTTACTGACTATATGATTGGATCGGGATGCGCACCACATTATTTTTTAGTTTATATATTCTACCTCTGTTGTGACTTTATTCTGTGGCACTGAGACTCTTCTAAGGATTTGGTTATACCTAAGTACTAGCAAGATAACTGGGTTCCGTATTTATTTACTTCAAGTTACTGTTCCATTTCGTTTCGTATTTCATTTTTTCTGTATTATAAATTGTATGCAGGTTATGTTATAAAAGCCCCGCAGTAGCCTTGTCACTACCTCGTCTAGGTTAGGCTCGGCACTTACCAGTACATAGGGTCGGTTGTACTAATACTGCACTCTGCACTTTCTGTTCAGATATTGGAGCTGATTGTGGATGATCGAGAGGTCGGTTGCAGACATTCATTCAGGAGACCCAAGGTAGTCCTACAAGCATTCGCAGGCCCTGGGTTCACTTCTATGTTCTACATTTCTGTTTTATTTTCTTTCGAGACAAATGTACTTCTCTTTCAGACCAATATTTGTAGCTATTCATAGAACGTTCGTGATTGTGACACCTGTTCTGGGTGGTAGTAATAGTTTCAAGGTTAAGAAATATTTGTTTAAATTATGTATTTGTTATCACCTGATTTAGACTATTTACTTATATTCAAATAAATGTTTATAGAAAACGGTTAGCTAAATTCTAACATTGGCTTGCCTAGCGAGTATGATGTTCGGCACCATCACGATCCCGATGGTTAGGAATTTGGGTCGTGACACCACCTCTCCCAATCTATCAAGAATCTCAAAAGGTCCGATATATCTAGAGCTCAACTTGCACTTCTTCCCAAATCTCATGACACCCTTCATAGGTGATACCCGAGCAACACCCTCTGACCAACCATGAATGCCACATCACAAACTCTACGGTCGGCATAACTCTTTTGCCTGGACTGAGTTGTGCGAAGTCGATCCGGTATAATCTTGACCTTGTGTAAAGCCTCCTGCACTAGATCTGTACCCAACGACCAAGCCTCCCCCGACTCAAACCACCCAACTGGCGACCTGCACTATCTACCATATAATGCCTCATAGGGAGCCATCTGAATGCTCGACTAGTAGTTGTTGTTGTAGGTGAACCTTGCTAGGGGCAAGAATAGATCCCACGATCCTCCGAAGTCTATAACACAAGCACAAAGCATATCCTCCAAGATCTGAATAGTACACTCGGACTGCCCGTCCGTCTAAGGATGAAATGTCGTGCTCAACTTAACCTGTGTACCAAACTCACGCTGTACTACCCTCCAAAAGTGCAAGGTAAACTGCGTACCTCGATCAGAAATGATAGACACGGGCACACCGTGAAGACGGACGATCTCCCGAATATAAATCTCTACCAACCGCTCCGAAGAATAAGTAATTGCCACAGCTATGAAGTGTGCTGACTTGGTCAGCTATCCACAATGACCCAAACGGTGTCGAACTTCCTCTGAATCCGTGGGAGTCCAACAACAAAGTCCATAGCAAAAAGCTCCCACTTCCACTCAATAATCTCTATCTGCTGAAGCAAACCATCGGGTTTATGGTTCTCTTACTTCGCCTGCTGACAATTCAAGCACCGAGCTGCATATGCAACTATATCCTTTTTCATCCTCCTCCACCAGTAATGTTGCCGCAGGTCCTGGTACATCTTGGAAGCGCCCAATTGAATAGAATACCGAGAATTGTGAGCCTCCACTACTAACCTATTCCAACTCCCGGAATTCCATTGTGACTCTGATACCAAATTTTCCACTGCCGACCGGAAATCACCAAATTTCCAATTTTGCCAATTCAAGCCTAATTCTACCATGAACCTCAAAATTACATTCTGAACACACTCCTAAGTCCAAAATCTCCTAACAGTCCTATCCGAATCATAAAAATCCCAATTCGAGATCGTTTACTCATAAGTCAACATCCGGTTGACTTTTCCTAACTTAACCTTCTAAATAAGAGACTAAGTGCCTCATTCCACTCCAAAACAACTCTGAACCCGAACCGACCAACCGATACCATACAATATAGCTGAATAACACATAAAGAAGCATAAATAGGGGAAACGAGGCTATAAATCTCGGGACGACCAGCCGGGTCGTTACATCCTCCCCCTCTTAAACAAACGTTCATCCTCAAACGAGTCTAGAAACATACCTAGATCTAAAATAGGTATGGATATTTGCTCTGCATCTCCCATTCGATCTCCCAGGTGGCCTCCTCCACAGGCTGCGCTCTCCAGTGCACCTTTACTGAAGCTCTATGTCCTTTGACCTCAACCTTCAAACCTGCTGATCCAAAGTAACCACTGGCTCTACATCATAAGTCATATCACCCTCCAACTGAAAGGTGTTGAAGTCCAAAACATGTGACGGATCTCCAACATATTTCCGAAGCATGGAAACATAAAATGCCGGATGCGCACTCGACAAACTAGGTGGCAAAGCAAGCTTATAATCCACTTCCCCGATCCTATGAAATACCTCAAATGGCTCAATGAACCGGGGGCTCAACTTGCCCCTCTTCCCAAACATCATAGCACCCTTCATGGGTGATACCTTTAGCAAAACCTTTTCCCCAACCATAAATGACACATCACAGACCTTCCTGCCTGCATAGCTCTTCTGCCTAGACTGCGCCGTGCAAAGCCACTCCTGAGTCAATTTAACTTTATCCAAAGCATCTTGAACCAAGTCTGTACCCAAGAGTCTAGCCTCGCCCGGCTCAAACTATCCAACCGGAGATCTACACCTCCTCCCATATAAAGCCTCATACTGAGCCATATGAATACTCGACTGATGACTGTTGTAATATGCAAACTCCACGAGCGGCAGAAACTGGTCCCATGAAACCCCAAAGTCAATAACACAAGCGCGCAACATATCCTCCAAAATCTGAATAGTGCGCTCGGACTGCACGTCCGTCTGAGGGTGAAAAGCTATGCTCAACTCAACTGAGCACCCAACTCTCGTTGCACGGCCCTCCAAAACTGCAATGTGAACTGAGTACCTCTTTCAGAAATGATGGAAACCAGGACACCATGTAGGCGAACAATCTCTCGAATATAAATCTCAGCTAACTGCTCCAAAATGTAAGCAATACCAACAGGAATGAAGTGCACAGACTTGTTCAGCCGATCCACAATAACCCAAATAGCATCGAACTTCATCGAAGTACGTGGGAGCCCAATTACAAAGTCCATGGTGATTCGCTCCTACTTCCACTCCGGAATATCTAATCTCTGAAGTAAGCCACCCGAGCTCTGATGCTCATACTTAACCTGCTGACAGTTGAGACACCGAGCTACGAAACCAACTATATCCTTCTTCATTCACCTCCACCAATAGTGCTGTCTCAAATCCTGGTACATCTTCGCAGCACCCAGAAGGATGGAATACCGCGAGCTTTGGGCCTCCTCAAGAATCAACTCCCGAAGCCCATCTACATTAGGCACACATATCCATCCCTGCATCATCATCACACTGTCATCACCAATAGTCACGTCCCTATCATCACCTCGCCGGACCCTGTCCTGAAGAACGAGCAAGTGTGGGTCATCATACTGTCGCTCCCTGATACGGTCATAAAGAGAAGACTTGGAGACCACACAACCAACACCCGACTAGGCTCTGAAAATATCCAATCTCACAAGCTGGCCCGCTAAGGCCTGAACATCCAATGCTAAAGGTCTCTCTATTGCTGGAAGATAAGTTAAACTCCCCAAACTCTCAGCCCGGCGACTCAAAGCATCGGCCACCACATTGGCCTTCCTCGGATGCTTTATAATAGTTATGTCATAGTCCTTAATAATCTCCAACCATCTCCGCAGACGCAAATTAAGATCCTTCTTCTTAAACAGATGTTGCAGACTCCGGTGATCAGTATAAATATCTCAATGAACCCCATACAAATAATGACACCAAATCTTCAAGGCATGAACAATGGCTGCTAACTCAAGATCATGCACCGGATAATTCTTCTCATGGGTCTTCAACTAGCGTGAGGCGTAGGCAATCACCCTACCCTCCTGCATCAAAATACAACCAATGCCTATCCTCGAGGCATCACAATACACGGTATAAGAACCTGAAGCTGATGGAAGAACTAACACTGGAGTTGTGATCAAAGCAGTCTTGAGCTTCTGAAAGCTCTCCTCACACTCGTCCAACCACCTGAATAGAGCACCCTTCTGGGTCAAACTAGTCAAGGGCGAAGCAATAGATGAAAATCCCTCCACAAAGCAATGGTAATAACCCGCCGAACCAAGGAAGCTCCTAATCTTCGTAGATAAGGACGGTCTAGGCCAACTTTACAGCACCTCTATCTTCTTCGGATCCACCTGAATACCTTCACTGGAAACCACGTGCCCCAAGAATGCTACCGAACCAAGCCAAAACTCATAACCAAGCCAAAAATCATACTTGGAGAACTTTGAGTGAAGCTTATCCCCCCAATCTCTATAATACAATCGTCAAATGTTGAGCATGCTCCTCCTGGCTACGAGGGTACACCAGGTTGTCATTAATGAATACAATAACGAAGGAGTCCAAATATGGCTGGAATACACTATTAATCAAATGCATGAACATTGCTGGGGCATTGGTCAGCCCAAAAGACATCACAAAGAACTCATAATAGCCATTATAGGTCCTGAAAGCTATCTTAGGAATATCCCAATCTCGAATCTTCGGCTGATGATACCCGAACCTCAAATCAATATTAGAGAACACCCTCGCTCCCTGAAGCTGGTCAAGTAAATCATCGATACAAGGTAAAGGATACTTGTTCTTGACTGTGACCATGTCCAACTGCCAGTAATCAATACACATTCTCATGGAACCATCCTTTTTCTTCACAAATAGAACCGGTGTACCCCAAGGTGACACACTAGGCCAAATAAACCCCTTATCTAGGAGTTCCTGAAGTTTTTCTTTCAATTACTTCAACTCCGTTGGTGCCATATGATACGGTGGAATAGAAATAGGTTGATTGCCCAGCAACAATCAATACCAAAGTCAATATCCCTGTCAGGCGGCATGCCCGACTGGTCTGCGAAACACATCCGAGAAATCACGGACCACTGGAGCAGAACCAATAGTGGGAGTCTCTGCACTAACATCCCTCACAAAAGCCAAATAATATAGGAAACCCTTCTCAACCATACGTTGATCCTTCAAGTAGGAAACCACCCTACTTGGTACATAATCTATAGAACCGCTCCACTTAACCCTCGGAAATCCCGGCATCGTAAGGTCATGGTCTGAGCGTGACAATCTACGATAACATGACATGGAGATAACCAATCCATGCCCAATATAACATCAAAGTCTACCACAATGAGAAACAATAGATCCACTCGGGTCTCCAGACCCCCAATAAACACCACACATGACTGATACACATGGTCAACAATAATAGTATCGCCCACAGTAGTGGATACATGAACAGATGAAAGTAAAGACTCACGGGGCATATCCAGAAAATGAGCAAAGTATGAGGAAATATATGAATAGGTGGAACCAGGATCAAATAATATGGAGGCATCTCTGTGACAAACTGAAAAAAACCCTGTGATCACAGCATTTGAAGCCATAGCATCTGGTATGGCTGGGAGTGCATAGAAACGGGCCTGACCACCACCCGGTCGACCTTCCCCTCTAGGGCGATCCCTAGTTGACTGACCTCTACCCCTAGTTGGCTGGGTAGGAGATGAAGTAACTGGAGCTTAAGTCGATGGCTGACTCCTCTGCTAAGATGAACCCTCAAGATGACAGGGCACTACCTCTAAATATTCCCAAACCCTCCACACTCAAAACAACTCCTTAGTGCAGGGATGGGGACTAAAGGGAAGCCCTAGCATCGGGATAACTGGTAGAAGAACCTAGCCTTGAACTGATGGAGCACGGGATGAACTATGGGTTGGGAGGGAACTGAATGATAAATGGCCCTAATGAGAACTGTGAGAACCATGATCCGATGATGCACCCCTGTGAACTAGGCCTGAATGGACGGCCTCTGTCGTGCTGGAACTGAACCCCATGGGGAGCACCACTGAATCTACCCTAACCACGAGGCCTCTTGGCCTCCCTCTCAACCTTCTCCTGACCTCAAACTAGCTCAATATGTTGAGCAATGTCGACAACCTCATCAAAAGTAGCACTAGACACACTCTCTCTCTCTGGTCATAAGCAATCGAAGCTGAAAATTGAGGCCATCGATAAACCTCTTGATCCTCTCTCGATCTGTGGGAACCAACCAGACAGCATGACTGTCGAACTCGGAGAACCATATCTCATACTGTGTAACAGACATATCACCCTGTCGAAGTTGCTCAAACTGCTTGCGCAGCTCCTTTCTACGGGACTCAAGTATAAATTTCTCCATAAAGAGAACGGAGAACTGCTGCCAAGTAAAGGGCGATGCGCCAACCGGCCTACGCCTATCGTAAGCCTCCCACCAAGTAAATGCAGCCCCAGAGAACTGGAAAATAGTGAACGAGACCCCACTGGACACCAACATACCTACTATCTGAAGTATCCTCTAAGACTTGTCCAAGAATCCCTGTGCATCCTCACCCTCAACACCACTAAACGACAGAGGCTGGAGTCTCCCAAACCTCTCCAATTTGCGTTGCTCAACCTCTAGCATAACAGGAACTACATAGTCTTGAGCAGCTGCAACCAGCTGGGCTAGGTGTGCCCCCGGTGTCTAAAGTCCCTGAACAACCTACTCAGGAGTGCGAGCCGCGAGAGTCTGAGTGCCTCCCCGACCAGAGAAGTGGTTGCGGCCGTAGTAACTAAGACCGCCTGAGCAAGGCCATTACATACTGATAGGATCTTGGCTAGGGCCTCTTGAAGTCCAGGAATCGCAATTGGCACAGAGGGTGCCTGAGGTGGTCTCGCTGGAGCATCTGCAGCTGGGACCTGATCTGGAGCAACTAGAGGGCCTACAGGTACTGCCCCCGCTGCTGTGCAGGCTGCACCCCTACCCCTACCACGCCTCGACTGCGACCTTGGCCTCTCACGGGCCTAACTGGTGGCTGGTCATCCTGTCTGGTAGTGCGGGTCCACACCATCTGTGAGAGAATGAAACAATAGAAGTTTAGTTACCAGAATCAATAGATTCATACGACAAGAATTTAAGAATGTGAGATTTTTCTTAAGGGTTCTGCAGCCTCTTGAAGATAAGTACGGATGTCTCCGCACCAATCCGCAAGACTCTACTAAACATGCTCATAACTTGTGAGACCTATGTAACCTAGGCTCTGATACCAACTTGTCACGACCCAAACTAACCTATCGTATTGCCGCCTATCGTGGTACTAGGCCAGCTGACTCACTACCCTAACAACACATATTTCATTGCAAAATATTTACTTTCAAGCTATTTAACAACAAATCTTTCATAAGAAATTTAAAACAAGGAAAAATACAGAAAAATAAGGCCCGACATCAGGTGTCACTAGTCATGAGAATCTACAATAGCCGTCTAACAATACTAAGACTAATACAGTCTGGAAATCCAATACAATAGCTGTAGGAAGATAGGAGGGAGAAGAGCAGGACTGCGATCGCCATGAAGCTACCTTACTAACTGCAAAAGATCTGCGACAGATGAATCAACACTCACTCGAACGTCCAGTAACACCTGGATCTGCACACAAGGTGCAAGGAGTAACATGAGTACGCCAACTCAGTAAGTAACAACCATAAATAAAGGCTGAGCAGCAGTGACGAGCAGTAAACCACATAAAGATCACGATATGAAATCTCAGTGAAACAACATGCTTTCAAATCATTATTTGAGTCAAATCATCTTGTAAAAGTCCAGTTTCAGTGAAAATCATTTAAAGATACATTTAAACAGTTTCAACAGAGGCTCAATGCAAAATAGAGTGAAAATGATGAAAACAAAAATAGCCCCTCCGGCAAAACATCACTCGTATACAGCCCCCCGGGCAAGCCTCACAATCACTCGTAAACAGCCCCTCGGGCATACCTCACAATCACTCATGCCTCCCAGTCACTCGACACTCGACACTCGTATTCAGTAGGTATATGCGCTTATTGGGGGGGTGTACAGACTCCGGAGGGGCTCCTTTTGCCCAAGCGCTATAACAAGACAAATCATGGCATCAATATCCTTACAAAATCAGGCCCTCGGCCTCACTCAGTCATAAACCTCACAAGCCACTCGGGCATTTCAGTAAAATAGGGGGACTCAGCCAAAAACAACATTTATGTGCATCAAAACAAAGTAATAACAATGAGTTATGCAGTAAACATGTATAATCATGACTGAGTGTAGATTTCATTTCGAAAACCGTGAGAGGATAGTAAGAAAAATGCACCTGAGGTTCCAAACAGTATTGGCACAAGGCCCAAACATGGCATTTAGCCCAAGTTATAAGAATTCTTTCTAAAGCACATAGATATTATATAGTTTAAAAAAAAAAATATGCAACTCTACAGTTGCTACTGCACGGACAAACTCACAATCCCCGACGGTGCACGCCCACACGCCCGTCACCTAGCATGTGTGTCACCCTAAAACAATAAAATGATACGAAGTCCGGGGTGTCCTACCCTTAGGACTAGATTTACAATCTTTACTTACCTCAAACTGGATAAATCTCTAACCCGCGATGCTCTTGCCTCTCGACTCGGACTCTAAATGTTCCCAATCTAATCAAAATTAGTATATTACAATCAATACACGCTAACGAAATGAATTACATATTAAAAACTATCAAATTAGACAAAAATCCTGAATTCGGCTCAAACCCGGTCCCCGAGCCCACGTCTCAAAATCCGACAAAATTTATAAAACTAGAAAGCCCATTCCCCCAAGAGTACAACCATACCAAATTTATCAAAATCCGACCTCATTTGACCCCTCAAATCCCCACATCAATCTCTCCAATTCCCAAGCCCTAATCCTCTCAATTTCATCCCTAATCTTTACTAATTACATGCTTAAACAGCTGAAATTTACCATAATCACGAGTATTAAGCTCAAGTAGCTTACCTCAATGAAAAACCCCTTGATTCCCACTTCAAAACTCACCAAAAAGCTCCAAATCCAAATAGAATATGTGAAGAATAACCAAAAATTCGCCAAGTGTTCCTTATATACCTTCTGCCCAGGCATCTCGCACTTGCAGCCCCTTTTCTTGCATCCGCGTGACTGCACCTGTGGTCCAAGCATCACACCTGCGGAAATCACTTATCCTTTCAGACTCTGCAGCTGCACCTCACTCCTCGCACCTGCGAGACAACTTTCGCATCTGCGCTCAAGGCCCAGCCTTCCAAACTTCCGCATTTGTGACCCTTTTCTGCACCTGCGACCTTCGCACCTGCTCTCCCCTTCCGTAGGTACGGAACACCAGAAGAATTTGCACCAACAGATTTTCCAGCAACTCTTCAACAACAAAAACTCATCCGCTAACCATCCAAAACACACCCGAGGCCCTCGGAACCTCAAGCAACAATACCAATGAGTCGCATACCAACATACGAACTAAGTCGAGCCTTCGGAACACTCAAAACAACATAAAAACATTAAATCAACCTTGGATTCAAGCCTAAGAAGTTCTAAACTTCCAATTTTCGAAAATGACGCCGTAACCTACCAAAACTCGTCCGAATGACCTCAAATTTTACACACACATCAAAAATGACACTACGAACTCAGCTCCCGAAATTCGATTCCTCTTCTGATATAAAAGTTTCCATTGCCGAACGGAAATCACCAAATTTCTAATTTCGTCAATTCAAGCCTAATTATACCACGGACCTCCAAATTACATTCTGAACACGTTCCTAAGTCCAAAATCACCTAACGGAGCTATCTGAATCATAAAAATCCTAATCCGAGATCGTTTACTCATAAGTCAACATTCGGTTGACTTTTCCCAACTTAACCTTCTAAATAAGAGACTAAGTGTCTCATTCCACTCCAAAACTACTCCGGACCCGAACCAACCAACCTAATACCATACAATATAGCTGAATAAAACATAAAGAAGCCGAAATGAGGGAAACGGGCCTATAACTCTCGGAACGACCGGACGGGTCATTACAATTTTCTACAAACATGAGTATGAAAGAACTTTACATCTATTTTTAGTAAGAAAGAAAAACAGTAATAATGAGACGTATAAGGGGATGCAAGGCCCTGCGGACGCCAGCAGGACTACCTTGGGTCTCCAACTGAGAACCTGAGCCAAATCCCTCAGTCAGCCACAACCTGCTCCAAAATCTGCACAAGAAGTGCAGTATCAGTACAACAGATCCCATGTACAGGTAAGTGCCGAGCCTAACCTCGACGAAAGTGTGACGAGGCTACGACAGGAAACCCACAATATATGCTACAGTCAATAAATAATAAGGTAGAAAAGAAGAACAGTTATTTCAACGCAGTAAATTGCGAGAATAAATACGTAACCTCGATGTCTTATCAATATCTAGCTATAACGAATCCTTAGACGGGATGTAAAAACATCGAATAATCTACACAATCAATGAAAAGTAAATAAATACATATATTGATGCGGTGTGCATCCCGATCCCACCAGTCCTCCCTTATTCCTCCGTAACAATTACAATAAAAGTAAATTATATATATATGTTGCAGCGTGCAACCCGATCCACCAATACTCCCTTATTCCTCCATAACAATTTATAATAAAGGTAAATAAGATATATATATATATATATATATTGTTGTGGCGTGCAACCCGATCCCACCATATGTCAATATCAACATAATAATTCACCCTTATTACTCCGTATCAATCCACCCTTATTCCTCTTGTTGCGTCATGCAACCCGATCCCACAGAATAATCATATTCACCCTTATTCCTCCTCATCAATCCTCCCTTATTCCTCCTGTTGCGGCGCGCAACCCGATCCCACTATATTGTAGTAAATTACACATAGTGTACAGAAATTTCATAAAATTCACACAAGGCCCTTAACAATACTTGAAATTTGGAACAAAGAAACCGGGAGACGTATAAACAATAAAACTCAATAAGTTTACTACTACTCAGCGAGACCAAACTAGGATATCACAGAAGTAGCCAATAAAAATAGTATAAACCAGTAAAGGTGAAGCAATAATCCTACGGGGAAAAAATATACAACATGTAACAATTAAGCACGGAGTTACAGTTAGACATGTAACAAGTAAAGCAAGAAGGAAAACTATATAAAGGAGAATGGAAGAAAACAGGTAAAACAGGTAAATTTGCGGTGCATAGGTACTCGTCACCTCACGTATACGCCGCTCACATGATTTATCACATAACAAACAATTCAAATGTTCCTAAACTCTCAAGTCAAGGTTAGACACAACACTTACCTCGCTCCAAATATCACTCAATGTTCCATCACAACCTTTCCTTTCAAATTAGCCTCCGAGCCAACAATATCTAGCAAATTACCAACCAAATGATTCACAATAAGCCTTAGGAATTACCCACTATAACTAAAGGTTCAATTTAGGTCATTTTTTGAAAAAGTTAACATCAGGGCCTGCTTGGTCCAAACCCAAAATTTGGACCAAAACTCGATTACCCATTCACCCCGAGCCCGGATATATAATTGGTTTTGG
This sequence comes from Nicotiana knightiana, assembly GCA_005239525.1. NCBI lineage: Eukaryota > Viridiplantae > Streptophyta > Magnoliopsida > Solanales > Solanaceae > Nicotiana > Nicotiana knightiana. The sequence continues at coordinate 85,886 of ML369457.1, forward strand.
AATCCGACCTCACTTTGAGGTCTAATCCCAAAATTTCGAAATACCTAGTTTCTGCCAAAAAATTCCCAATTCCACCATGAAAACATTGGATTTTAGGTTGAATCTTGTAAAATGAAGTGAAAGATTATAACAAATGAGTGAAGAATCACCTACCTATGATTTGGGGAATAACTTGCCTTTCAAAAATCGCCTAGAGGGTTTCTTGTGTTTGGAAATTTTAAAAAATGAGAAAAATCTCGTCTAAGTCAAGACCTATCAGCTGCAAATGTCGCATTTGCGACCTGTGCTTTGCATTTGCGAAGCTTGCAAATGTGAAGAAGTATTGCAAGTGTGAATCCTTCACATTTTTGCAGCTATCGCAAATGCGAACATAGCGTCGCAAATGCGAACAGGGACCTTACGCAAATGCGGTCCTTTTCTTGCAAATGGGAGACTACCCAGCCCAGCCCAGCCCATGCTCGCAAATGCGAATATTCTTTGCAAATGTGAGGCTCGCATTTGCGAGCCAGACCTGGCAAATGCGAGATCTGCAGACCTAAAGCACACCAACAATTTTTTTCAAAGTTCTTTTCACTCTATAGCCGATCCGAAACTCACCCGAGCCCTCGGGGCTCCAAACCAAACATGCACATAAGTCTAAAAACATCATACAAACTTGCTCGTGCGATCAAATCACCAAAATAACACCTAGAACTACGAATTTAGCACCAAAACATATGAAATTCTCAAGAACACTTTAAAATTTCCAATTTCTCAACCGGACGTCTGAATCACGTTAAATCAATTTCGTTTCTCACCAAATTTCACAGATAAGGTATAAAAATATCATTCTGGAAATTACGCCTGAACTGTGCACGCAAATTGAGGTGGGTAAAAATGAGATTTTTAAGGCCATAAAGCGCAGAGTTGAATTCTAAAACATAAGAAGACCCTTAGGGTCGTCACATTAATAGACATTGAAAAAGAATTATATAATTTTAAAACAGGAATAATAAAAAATCAAAATAATTTAGATAATATAATAAAAATACTGGATGAAATAGAGATAATATATCACGACCATAAATCCATAAGGTCGTGATGGCGTCGGACGTCATTGTCAGGCAAGCCAATCATTAATTAATTGAAATAATTTTCCTTTTTAACATTTATGAAATACTCATGTCTATGCACTGCCGAGGATCGAACAACCCGCACCAAAAGTGCATTTCTCAATATAATAATCATCATTGTGCACTGTCGAGGATCAAACGGCCCGTACCATAAGTGCACCTCTCAATATAATAATCATGTCTATGCACTGCCGAGGATCGAATGGCCCATACCAAAAGTGCATTTTAAATCCTCCGTGGCGTATGGCCTGCTCCCATGAGAGTGGGGGAAATAACACTCCGCGAGCGGAATGTAAATTGCGAAGCGGTCAGATGCAGACATGCACGATCAACGATCCACCCCGAATATGTCGGGAACACAAATACTCAAGTAAATGACCGATTTGTCTTTTAAAACCCAAAAAATAGTATTTAAATCCTTTTTCGAAATTCACTTGCCAAGTTTTTATAATGTTTAATAATACAACCTTATTCGAAAAAACAATTGCCCGTGAAGGAAAATCAATTCTCTTTTTATATGATTAAGAACATAAACTCTAATCCTCCTTACTCATTCGATTACAATTTCGATTATATTAGCAGTCTAATATTATAGACAAGATCACAGATACAACAGGTAAGGCATGCTAGGGGGTCCTAGGCTACCCAGACATGGCATAATAGTAGCTACGCATGGACTCCCGTCACCTCGTGCGTACGTAGCCCCCGCAGATAGTAACACATACTTAATTAGTTCACATAGGGGGACAATTCCCCCTCACGAAGTTAGAAAGGAGACTTACCTCGCTCCGAAATTCCATAACCGGCCTCCAAGCCCTCCCGACGACTCAAATCGTTGCACAACGCTCCAAAACTATCCAAACAACGACAAACCAATGAAAATATACTCTAATATTCACAACAATTCCAAATTATATAATTTCCCAACTTCGCTCAGTGAAATGACCAAAATGCCCTCGGGCCCACGTGCCCGAAATCTGAAATTTCTCGTAGATACATTCTACCCATAGCTTTACTAGTTCAATTAAACAATTTACTCAAATATTCATGCTCAATTCGTGGCTAAATTCCAATTTACCAAATTTCTAGGTTTCCTTCAACATACCCAAATTTTCCTCAATTTCCCATACCAAATCTATGTAATAATCTTGTATTTAAATCAAAAACGTGAAGAAATTACTTACCTTGCGATCCTTGACTAAATCCTCTCCTTGAAGCTTCTCAAAATCACCCATATAATATGAAAATAAATGGATAAATGTCCAAATTCTCGCTTAAAAACAATCTGCCCAGGCCTATTTCCGCACCTGCGGTCCCCTTGTCGCACCTGCGCATCCGCAGGTGCGCCCAAATCTCCCGCACCTGCAGCCTCCTTGGCTCCAGCCCAATTTCGCACATGCGGCGCCCTTAGCAGCACCTGCGGCCAAAGCCTCGCAGATGCGGTTACACCAGATGACAACAACCTTCAGCTTTCTTCAACTACAAATATTGATCCGTTAACAACCCGGAATCCGCCCGAGGCCCCCGGGACCCCATCCAATTATACCAACCCGTTCCAAGACATAATGCGGACTTGCTCGAGGCCTAAAATTGCATCAAACAATATCGAAACCACGAATCGCACTCAAATCCCAACTTTATGAACTTAGAAATTGCCAACTTCTACATCAGATGCCGAAACCTATCAAACCACGCCTGATTGAACTCAAATTTTGCACACAAGTCATATTCGACATTGAGGACCTGCTCCAACTTCCGGAATCGCATTCCGACCCCGATATCAACATTTCCACTTCCGATCGGATTCTTCAAAACCTTTCAAATTTCTATCTTTAGCCAAACGACTTCAAAATGACCTCCGGACATGCGAATTCACTTCCGGTCACGCTCCCAACTCCAGAATCACCATACGAAGCTATTCCCAGACTCGGAATCCCAAACGGAAATCAACACCACTGAAATGCGCTACAAGCCAAACTTAGGAAATTTCTTCAAAAATGCTGACTTTCACAATATGCATCGAAACGCTCCCGGATTATCCAAAACCCGATCTGGACATATGCCCAAGTCCAAAATCATCATACAAACCCGCAGGAACCTTCAAATCCTAATTCGGAGGTCATTTACTCAAGATTCCAATCATAGTTGATTCTTCCAACTTAAGGCTTCTGAAATGAGAATTTTCTTTCCAAATCAACTCTAAACTTCCCGAAATTCAATTCCGAGCATACCTACAAGTCATAACACCTGAAATGGAGTTGCTCACAACTTCAAACCGCTGAACGACGCGCTAGAGCTCAAAACGACCGTCCGGGTCATTACATAAATGGAGAAAAAACTCTAAAACACTGAGAAAATAACAAAGTTATGTGTAAACTAGATATAATCAATCAAGAATACATAATTAAAATAGCCTGTATAGAAGCTACAAATCAAGATTTAGGAAATTTTAAAATTCAAACTAAAGAACTCATGAATTTAGGTGTAATAAGGAGATTCACTTCTAAACATACGTCAGCAGCCTTCATGGTAGGAAACCATAATGAAATTATAAGAGGAAAAGTGTCACGACCCCAAACTAAACCAGTCGTGATGGCGCCTATCGTGGAACTAGACCACCTAAAACTACACTCAAATCGTAATAATCTTCCATTCACATCTTTACTAAACTGATAACCCATAAAGCTTTCTTTTAAAACATTTTTAAAACAGATAAAGCTACACCGCATTAAACAACCCCCCGAGATCCCGGAGTCGTTGGTCATGAACATCTACAAAAGATATACAACTCAAAAAAAATAATCTATATAAGTAAGCAGGAGAGAGTAAGACTGCAGACGCGTGCAGCTACCTCGCGAAATCTCCGAGAAGTCTCTGGAACAGATACACAGCTCACTCTACCCTAACACCTGGACCTACACACAAGGTGCAGGGAGTAATGTGAGTACGCCAACTCAGTAGTAATGAAAATAAATCAGGTCTGAGCAGTATGAAACACATAAAAATCAAATCATCATTTCACAATAAGCACAACCTTTCTTTCTAACAATGTATACCTTAAATCATCACGCTTAAAAGCCGATTTTAGTAAAAATCATTTGGAAACTTACTTGCCAATAGTTTCAACATAACTTTCAAGAAGTTTAGTGTAAAAATGATAAAAATCGTAAAGAGCCCCTCGGGCAAAATACATTTCATAAGTTCAGAGTGAAAATGGTAAAATCATAAGTAGCCCCTCGGGCAAAAACATGTATCAGAACCTGCCCCTCGGGCAAAAACATGTATCAGAACCTGCCCCTCGGGCATACCTCACAGCCACTCATAATCAACCCCTCAGGCATACCTCACAGTCACTCATGCCTCCCAATTACTCGTCACTCGGCACTCGCACTTAGTAGGCACCTGCGCTCAGTGGGGGTGTGTACTGACTCCGGAGGGGCTCCTTCAGCCCAAGTGCTAATATCAAGCCACCTCGTGGCATATCATATCCCCACAATCAGGCCCTCAGCCTCACTCAGTCAGCAACTCTCAAAAGCTCCTTGGGCGTATCAGTAAAACGGGGTACTCGACCCAAAAACATCATTTTATATTTCAAAATAGTGTATATAAGGCTGAGTTTCGAAATCAGTTAAACATAAAATGACTAAGTGTAAATCATAAGTCAACATAGTGAGGAAGTAGCAGTAAAAATCCCCCAAGGGGTCCAAACAAATCGACATAAGGCCCCAAACATGGCTTACAACCCAAATATAACAATAGTCTTAAAACACAATTTAACATATGATTTAAAAGTAACCACGCAACTTAATAGTTTCCACGAGAAGGACCAAATCTAAATCCATAGCCAGTGCACGCCACACACTCGTCATCCGGCATGTGCGCCACTTCAAAAAATAGTGAGAAAAATACGAAGTCCAGGGTTTCAGGACAAGATTTACACTCATTAGATACCTCCACCCGGGCATAAATACTAATCTGCGATGCTCTTGCCCCTCGAGTCATCTCCCAATTGCTCCGAATCTAACCAAAACCAGATTAACATCATCAATATACGCTAAATGAACAAGGCTCAAACGAAAAATATCAATTTTAGGCGCAGCTCTCGAAATTGGCCAAACCCGAGCCCCGGGCCCACATCTTGGAATTCTATAAAATTTACATCAAAATAATCCTCATCCTCCCACGATTCTATACATACCAAGAACACCAAAATCGGACCATAATTGCCCCTTCAATTACTCAATTAAATCCCAATTTCTTATGCACCTAACCTCCCCAATTTTGGGTTTAAATCCAACTAATTTCCGGTTTATTTACTTAGAAAACAACATAGAATCGAGTTATGAGGTCAAAAATCTTACCTCCAAGTGTTTCCCCTTTGATTCCCTCTTTAAACTCTCTCCAAAGCTTCAAATCCATCCACAAATGGTGAAAAGTGGCCTAAAATTCGTGAAGATGGCTATTTAAACATTCTGCCCATGTGCCCCTAATTACCTCAGTGCGATCGCGTCTCCAGCTACGCGTTCGTGATGCATAGTCCAAACCCACTCTATGCGTTCGCATACCCACACACGCGTTCACATAGCTCAAACATCCATCCCTCTCACACGCCTCAGAACACCTACACGATCGCACAAAAAACCACGCGACCAAACCTACCAACATATCCCATAACATTATTCAAACTTAGTCAAGCCTTCGAAATACAGAAAACAAAGCAAAAACACCAAAATCACATCAAATTCAAGCCTATGAACTTTGAAATTCTTAAATTTTGCCAATGATGCCGAAACCAACCAAAACACGTCCGAATGACCTGAAAATTTGCACACATATCCAAAATGACATTACAAACCTCTCCAACTTCCGGAATTTCATTCCGACCCCGATAGCTTTTTTTCCCCTGCCGAGCGAAAATCTCCAAAAACTAACTTTCGCCAATTCAAGCCTAATTCTACACCGGACATCAAAACCACATTCCGAACACACTCTTAAGTCCCAAATCACCTAACGAAGCTATTCGAACCATAAAATCTACATTTTGAGGTCGTTTACCAATAAGTCAACTTCCGGTTGACTTTTCCACTATTGAACCAAGTTAAGAGACTAAGTGTCTCATTTCTCTCCAACAATCGCTCCGAACCCGAGCTAACCAATCTAACACAACGTAATGAAGCTGAACCACATATAATGAAGCAGAAACGGGGAAAACGGGGCTATTACTCTCGAAAAGACCGACCGGGTCGTTACATCCTCCCCCACTTAAACATATGTTCGTCCTCGACCGTGCCAAGATTTTTCCTCCAACACCATCAAACTGCCGTGTAGCCTACCATGCACATACTCAGGGGTGATCCCACATCACCCTATCCCATATAGGTCCAATAGCACAACACAGTTGAAATTTCGAAATCCAACCTTACCCACGAACCTTAGAACCAAATTTCCACTTTTGAATAATTTACAAGATCAAAATTCCACAACCATAAACTGAATAAGTTTTAACACGCTGTATCAAGCCATATCCGTAACCCATGATGAAATCACATAATATACTGCATGACTCAAACACTCATGGCGATAACTCTTAATCACAATAGCTATTCAAAACAACCTAATATCGGTACATTCCCTCTTATCAAGAAATGTCTCGCTCTAACACTTTCATATACTGCCGATGATGAAAGAAACACGTAGAACTAGAAACCATTCATCCGATCAGCCAGACACGAAGCTCCCCCTTTCCAAATAGGAATTATAGCAGATTTCTAAGCCGACTCCTGATATTTATCCTTCCAACTATGATGTAGTCAATTCTGACAGTATTCATTCTAGGTCTAATGACCTCTTCTCATCCAACACGACCACTCTGATGACATGACACATCAATACAATTCAAAGCCATAACATGTGCAACTCGTGCACTCAATAGCAACATCCCAATGTAATCAAATTATATAAAAGGTTCACACGAGAGGATCATCCCGCCATTAACAATTACCATCACAACACCATGCTAATAGCCTCACACTCATTGAGAATTTAAAACACACGAATCTGACACCAAGGATGATACCTCCACATAACTCCGCTACAATACATGATCCCATCCACACGCTGGTCCATATGAAATACTTCGAGTCACCTAGCTCAAAATAAATAACCATGCGCAATTCGACATCAAGTACTCAAAGTGCGTTGCCCTAACCACGGGGAATCGGACGATACCATGCCACACGAGTCCGAAAGAACATAACTGATACGTCTTAATCCACAATACCCAATTACTTACCTTACACAAATCCCGCTATATGCCCAATTAGAACCGCACCAGATGTGCCTATAACCAACGATCACAACTCCTCGCAACATCGAAGGGTAACTCATACATCACTCTAGAACACGGATAAACTTAATGACAATGGAATGGTAAATCCCTCAAAAATAGAAATTCGGAGTCAACAATTCTGACCCGGTGTAGAATACACACTCATACTGGCCTACTAATAAGCCTAAATCAACTCTGGTCACCCACACAGATAGATAACTCATCGAAAAGTTCACAATGACTGAATCATGGTACATACTAACATCTGACTAGCTATGCTCGCTTCCTCACAGTTCACTACCATAAAATGACATGTTTAAGAGAACTCTTAGTCTCAAAGTAATGAATCGCACCAATTACTATATCTGATCTCAACTCCACCGCTCGAATACATAGAACATCCCTAATACTTGATCATTCCACGAGGGATACCCCTAAAATCCTTCCGTGACACCAAGCAACCTTGAATATCAGCAGTCGATCCAACAAGAGAGCGTCGCTATACCAATGAAGCACCCTTAAATCCACACATGCCCTTTCTGAAATGTATACCCTCATCAATCCACCTAATAGTGCTATCATCTACCTAGTCATCTGAAACTGCCAATGCTGCCTAAGATTTTTTGACCTTCCTTCCAGAACTAACCGTGACCACACACATGCAAATCTCACTCTACACGAAATACCGCATACACCATGCCATCATATGATAAACATGAGAAAATCATAATCCCTTCCGAGCCACAAGCAACTACGCACCTAACTAGCAAGAACTTCCCATTTGATCCCATTTAGAACCAAAATCACTATATATCACCTGCACCTCACGCCAGTAGAAAATATGCATCTCTAACCGTGGTAGAAACTATCAGGAACTATCTGAATCCCATTTTTACAACACTAAACCGTCAGGACTGAATCCTTCTAATTCAACCAAGCTACGCAGGTCACCAAAACCCATGAGCATTGCTAAGAAACACCTGTAAAAACTCATTACCATATGAACACCAAAAGAACTAATCGTATCCCTTATCATGCCGATCTGACCTACTACCAAGTTTTCCTATTTATCCAAGTTCCTTCTGACTTACCTACGAATTGGTATTTCTCTTCGCCATAATATCGCAATTCTCAACCCAGACTCACCACACGATACCCAAGAATAAAACCGTACCGTCTGAGGCTCACAAGCCGCTGAATACTCTCTCAAATATCCCTAAAAGTATCATATTCAAAATACTTACCCTGAAGAGACTTCCTGCGAATCTAAAGCCATTACCTTCACCTTCCTGGTACTGATATGTAGAATCCATGATACTGTAGAAATGCTACAAGTCTTGAAACCCTTCAACATAAATCTCAGTTCTAGTCCAATACACACCTTGAAGATTCCCAATTGCTATATTTAACCTTGAATCCGTCAGAACCATTCTCGAGATTCATCCACTCTACTCAAACCTCAATTAGATTGATCAAACGAACCGAACAACTTGTGCTCCATTAGCACTCCAACACCCCAGGAAGTAATCCAAACATACTCGAAGCAACACGCAAATTCCTACATTGCACACACTACCCCATTTTACATTTACAACTCAATCATTCAATAATAAAAAAAAATCCAATTACCCATAGAGTAAATTACAACCTGTAGCCAAATTTTCCATTACTTGAGTCATTCCCGATCTCAACCCCTGTAAGCCACAACTGATTCACCAGTATACCAAGAACCGAACCCAACACATAACACAATCGTGCAACCAACTTATCACTAGCAGACTCCCCCACTTGACTCAAATCCATAGACAAAAACAACTAGAACTCATAATGACCATACGCTAACACCACCGCCATACCACAGCGAGATTCAACTAAATCCTTCATAAGCTCATATATAAATCAAACCATTTAACATCTCAAATCATCTACAACCTCATATTCACCATTGCAATAGTCGTGCCAACTCCCACAAGCGAGCTAAACTGAAATTACAACATATATCATTTACTGGTAGAAGAGAACTTACTATAGAACAACATAAGGATCATACCCCCCAGGACAACCCGCAGGAGATACCCTGCCTGCTTAGCCTCAAACTTATTTCTCTCTATACACTTTCGAAGACCATAACTATCACGCAATCACTACACCCTTATGCATCTAAACACAAACAACGCCTACCCTCGAGGCATCACAATACGTGGTAAGAACTTGAAGTTGATGGCAGAACTAACACTGGAGCGATGGTCAAAGAAATATTGAGCTTCTGAAAGCTCTACCCACACACGTCTGACCACATGGATACCCTTACTAGACACCACGTGTCCCAAGAATGCTACTGAACAGAGCCAAAATTCACTCTCGGAGAACTTTGCATAGAGCCTTTCCTCCTTGAATCCTTATAATGCCATCCTCAAATACTGAGTATGCTACTTCTGGCTACACGTATATGCCAGGACGCCATCAACGAATACAATAACAAGGAGTTCTAATATGGCTGGAATACATAATTAATAAAATACATGAATGCTACTGGGGCAGTGATCAGCCCAAAAGACATCATGAGGAACTCATAACCCAACAAAAATATCCGCTTCACACCACAACTAAACAACATGAGAGGTCTTATAATAAACTCACAACTCGAAGCCATATACCAAACCGAGACAGAAATCAAACACTCAATAGTTCTTGCCACATTTCTAGCCAACCCTTTTATCATAATCAAACAATCTGAACACCGCTAACCATCAAATCACACTCACCACGTAGCCATATAGTCACCAAATCTCATCAATAAGAACACAAACAGACATATAAGTTCCCAAATGCACGGCTTTCACAGTCGAAATCTCAGCATTCAAGCCACAGAATAAAATCCGGCCTCAAGCCCTCCAGACTGTCCCATTACCGACATGCCAAAATCACATCTCATCCATTGAAGTCACAAGCCGTTTATGCACAGTTGATACCAAGCGCTCTCATGCGCGTTCGAATACATGGAAGGAATTCAAGAGTTACGCTCTTGGCTGAATAAAATGGATTCGCACGACAAGAATTCAAGAAGGTGAGATTTTCCTAAGGGTTCTGCAGCCTCTCAATGATAAGTACAGACGTCTACGTACCGATCCGCAAGATTCTACTAAACCTGCTCATGACCGGTGAGTCCTATGTAACCTAGCGCTCTGATACCAACTTGTCATGACCCCAAATCTAAACCAGTCGTGATGGCGCCTATCGTGGAATTAGGCCAGCCAAAACTACACTCAAATCATAATATTTTCCATTTACATCTTTACTAAGCTGATAACCCATAAAGGTTTCTTTTAAAACATTTTAAAAACAGATAAATCTACGCCGCATATTAAATACAACCCCCTGTGATCCTGGAGTCACTAGTCATGAGCATCTACAGAAAATATACAACTCAAAAAAATAAACTCTATAAAGTAAGCAGGAGAGAGCAGGAATGCGAACGCGTGCAGCTACCTCGCAAAATCTACGAGAAGTATATGGAACAGATACACAACTCACTCTGCCCTAACACCTGGATCTGCACACAAGTTGCAGGGAGTAAAGTGAGTACGCCAACTCAGTAGTAATGAAAATAAATCAGGTCTGAGCAGTAAGAAACACATAAAAATCCAATCATCATTTCACAATCAGCACAACCTTTTTTTCCAACAATGTATACGTTAAATCATCACGCTTAAAAGCCGATTTTAGTAAAAATCATTTGGAAATATACTTACCAATAGTTTCAACATAACTTTCAAGAAGTTTAATGTAAAAATGATAAAAATCGTAAAAGGCCCCCTCGGGCAAAACACATTTCAGAAATTCAGAGTGAAAATGGTAAAATCATAGGTAGCCCCTGGGGCAAAAACATGTATCAGAACCTTTCCCTTGGGCATACCTCACAGTCACTCATAATCAGCCCCTCGGGCATACCTCACAGTCACTCATGCCTCCCAATTACTCGTCACTCGGCACTCGCACTCAGTAGGTACCTACGCTCACTAGGGGTGTGTACAGACTCCGAAGGGGCTCCTTCAACCCAAGCGCTAATATCAAGCCACCTCGTGGGATATCATATCCTCACAATCAGGCCCTCGGACTCACTCAGTCAGCAACTCTCAAAAGCCCCTTGGGCGTATCAGTAAAACGGGGTACTCGACCCAAAAACATCATTTTATATTTCAAAATAGTGTAAATAAGGCTGAGTTTCAAAATCACTTATACATAACATGACTGAGTGTAAATCATAAGTCAACACAGTTAGGAAATAACAGTAAAAAACCCCCCAAGGAGTCCAAACAAGTCGGTACAAGGCCCTAAATATGGCTTGTAGCCCAAATATAACAATAGTCTTAAAGCACAATTTAACATATGATTTAAAATTAACCACGCAACTTAATAGTTGCCAAAGGAAGGACCAAGTCCAAATCCACAGTCAGTGCACGCCACACACTCGTCATCCGACATGTGCGCCACTCTTAAAAATAGTGAGAAAAATACGAAGTGCGGAGTTTCATACCCTCAGGACAAGATTTACAGTCATTACTTACCTCCACCCGGGCCAAAATTCTAATCCGCGATGCTCTTGACCCTAGAATGGCTCCCGATTGCTCTGAATCTAACTGAAACCAGATTAATATCATCAATATACGCTAAATGAACAAGGCTCAAACGAAAACTATCAGTTTTAGGCGTAATTCTCGAAATTGGCCAAACCCGAACCCCGCGCCCACATCTTAGAATTCTATAAAATTTACATCAAAATAATCCTCATCCTCCCACGATTCTATACATACCAAGAACACAAAAATCGGACCAAAATTGCCCCTTCAATTACTCAATTAAAGTCCCAATTTCTCATGCACCTAACCTCCCCAATTTTGGGTTTAAATCCAACTAATTTCCGGTTTAATTACTTATAAAACAACATAGAATCGAGTTATGAAGTCAAAAATCTTATTTCCAAGTGTTTCCCCTTTGATTCTCTCTTTGAACTCTATCCAAAGCTTCAAATCCGTTCATAAATTGTGAAAAATGACCTAAAATTTGCGAAGATGGATATTTAAACATTCTGCCCAAGTGCCCCTAATTACCTCAGCGCGATTGCGTTTCCAGCTACGCTTTTGCGATGCACAGTCCAAACCCACTCTATGCGTTTGCATACCCACACACAAGTTCGCATAGCTCAAACATCCATCTCTTTCACGCGCCTCAGAACACCTACGCGATCGCACAAGGAACCACGCGACCGCACTGCTCAAGACTGCCCAACCTATGCGATTGCAAGCCTTATTACGCGTTCGCGAACGATCTGTTTGCCTAAATATTTACTCTACGCGATCGCAGCAATTACCACGCTATAGCGATTAAGAAAAATCTGCTGCTAAAACACTAGAAAACACAACAGACTCCTTAAGGCCAAAAATGCCCGTTTGAGCATCCGAAATACACCCGAGGCCCCTTGGACCTCAACCAAACCTACCAACATATCCCATAACATCATTCAAACTTAATCGAGCCTTTGAAACACCAAAAACAACTTTAAAACACCAAAATTACATCAAATTCAAGCCTATGAACTTTGAAATTTCTAAATTCCGCCAGTGATGCCGAAACAAACCAAAACACGTTTGAATGACCTGAAAATTTGCACACATATCCAAAATGGCATTACGAACCTGCTCCAACTTCCGGAATTCCATTCCAACCGCGATATTCTATTTTCCCTTCCAATCGGAAATCGCCAAAAACTAACTTTCGCCAATTCAAGCCTAATTCTACACCGGACATCAAAACCACATTCCGAACACACTCTTAAGTCCCAAATCACCTAACGAAGCTCTCCGAACTATAAAATCTACATTCCCAGGTCGTTTATCAATAAGTCAACTTTCGGTTGACTTTTCCACTATTGAACCAAGTTAAGAGACTAAGTGTCTCATTTCTCCCCAACAATCGTTCTGAACCCGAGCCAACCAATCTAACACAATGTAAGGAAGCTGAACCACATATAATGAAGCAGAAACGGGAAAAACGGGGCTATTACTCTCGGAACGACCGATCGGGTCGTTACAAAAAGCAAGGATGGTAATAAACTATAAAAGACTTAATGATAATATTAGAACAGATGAATATAAGCTACCTGATAAAACAGAACTTATAAACAGAATACAAGGAAATGGATATTTAGTAAATTTGATTTTAAATCAGGATACTAGCATGTAAAAATGCATGAAGAAACCATAGAATGGACAACATTTACTTGTCCAGAAGGGCATTTCATATGGCTCGTAATGTCGTTTGGACTAAAAACAGCTCCACCAAGTTTTCAACGAAAAATGGATAACATATTTGGAGAATATAAAAGATTAGTTCTAGTCTATGTCGACGACATATTAGTATCTAGTAAAGAAATCAAAGAATATTTAGGATATCTACATACAGTATTTTGATTATTTGTAGATAATGGGATAAATTTAGTCATTTTAGGAGATGGAAAAATTAAATTACAACCTCATATTTCTAAAAAGTCTTTAGAGATGCCAGATAAATTAGACAATATTAAAGAATTACAAAGATTTCTAGGTATAGTAAATTATGCACGAAACTTTATAAAAGATCTAGGAAAAATAACAGGACCTCTATATGCTAAGAAAGACTCTACATGACAAAGATATTCTAATACCGAAAATATTAAATTAGTACAAAAGATTAAAGAAAAATAAAAAATATTCCTAACTTATACATGCCATTAGAATCAGATTATTTAATTATAGAAACATATGGTAGTTTTGAAGGATGGGGAGCAGTTTTAAAAGTCAAACTCAATAAGTATAGTGATAGAAGCACCTAAAAATATGTGCTTATCAAAGTGGTAAATATAAAGAAAAAGGGAATATGAGTAGTATAGATGCTGAAATATTAGATGTAATATATGGATTAAATAGTTTCAGATTATATATATTAAACAAACAAGAAATGTTAATAAGAACTGATTGTGAAGCTATAGTTAAGTTTCACCAAAAGATAAATGAGAAGAATAGTAGTAGAAGAACATGGTTGAATTTCATTAATACTTGATCAATCTATAACCTCACATTTGAACACATTAAAGGAAAAGATAATAATTTAGCAGATCAGTTAGGTAGGTTGGTCAACTAATAAATATGTTATACTTTTACAGCATGAGACCAACATCCCTCAAGAATGAAGACAAGGGAAATGACATTCAAGTCTCACCCTCACACAAATATTTTCAAACAATATTAGGTAATCTCCAATTTAAGCCACAATCTTTAGTAGAACAGAATGGTATGTGTAGGCATGTGATTTTTGACCCTCCCCGAGATTTTGCATATTTTAGCATTTAAGTACTTCGTTTAGGTTTAATATAGCTATTTCAACTCATCTTGACTCTTTTAATTTATTTTATTACAAGGAAAATGAGAATTACAAAAGAAAAAAGAAAAAAAAAACATTTTAGTTTATGTATTTTTCATAAATTTTAAAAATATATATACAAAAAATAGTACCTTATTTTTATCTTTATATAATTTTGAAAACACAAAAATAGTCTCATGTTTAGTTTAATTAATTAGGATTAACTTTGACATTGTGTAGCATTTCTATCTTATTTTAAAAGACATTGTGTAATTTAGGGACCCTTCTAGACTCTTCTTTGGGACAAAAAATAAATAAAAAGACCCTAAGGACTTAACACAAAA
>ML369457.1:101215-111349 GCA_005239525.1 Nicotiana knightiana
GTACCACCCCCGAACTCATCTTCTTCCTCACGCCTCTACCTCCCAGCCACCCCTGTCATCGCCGACCACTCTCCTTCCTTTCTAAAGAAAACCATCAGAAGATGAGACTACACTGATACACACCCATACACAGCAGATACAACAGGAGCCCTTCCTCTTCAGCACTCAAGACTGCTGCCACCGTCGTCCTTTCCGACGAGCTAGTTAGCCGGTAGCTATGCTTGGCCGTTGACCACCCCTCTCATTTCCACCATTAACGCCAAACAGCTATGGAAACCCACGAACCAGTAGCTCCATTATCGGCCATTTTTGATTTTAAAGTTTCCATTAAAACAACTTCAAAATAGCCATTGAAACTATTCCAAAAAGAAAACCATAACCACCACAACTCCGTCACCCGCCAGCAGCAGAACCGGCGACCACACTCGCGCACACACACGCACAGTAAGCGGAATAGAGAAACACGGACAGAGAGTTCTTCGTCACGCAAGTTGAAGAGTCTTCGTTCGAGGTTCCGTCGCCGTATCGAGGTTCCTGGTTAATTGTTCGTTTGAATAGTATTATTTTGGAAATCGCTTCTTTTCCAAGGTCTGTTTCTCGCTTCCTCTCTTGGATTTTTGATTTTTCAATCTTTGTGTGGCTATGTGATTTTGTTGAAATGAGTTGATAGATTTTTTTATTTATATTTGTTTGGAATTCAATTGAAAAGCATGTTTAAATGAGTGTATGTGGAATTTGTACTGAACTTTCTAGTGGTGTTTGAATTTGAGCAAACAGTAAAACTAGGACATTAAGAATCGGGAAAGAAGTAAGATTCGATAATTCGGATTGGGTTACCAAAATAATCAGATAATAGTATTATTTTGTGATTTAAAAAGCACAAATACATTTGGACTTCCTAAGACAAATTGTCACAGCAGGCAATTGAAAAGTCATAACACTTCGAGCTTCGGATCATTTCTGTTAGCTTTTATTTATTTCTCACCCATTTGATCTCTAGTAGCATGTTTAGGCCGACCATACCGGGGTTGACATATATTAGGCGTGATTAACGTGCCTTCATCTATTGATTTTATTTTTCTCACATTGTGACATGTTTGGTTATTGATCTATATTTAGTGAAGATTAATTCATACCGTTGAGCAAATTCTTTTTTTAAGTTACGTTTTTTGTTGATTTATTATTCTGGTTAGTTTTGCTAATAAAGTATGGATAGCTATTGTTAATGGAATGTGGAGTTTTAATTGACAATTGAAAAGAGACATTGAGTCATTATTTTGGACTCAACAAACAAGCTAGTTGGCCCTTTGTCCTTTAATAACTGATTCGCCTATATAATTCCAAATAGAAAGAAGATGTATAAGCGCTAGTTTCTTTAGGCGCGAAAATAAATTATCGTGGCTATGGGTATAGCTTCCGTGGCATAGTCATGATACGTAAATCCTATTCGGGTGTGCATTTCATGTGACCCGACCATAACTTCGAAGATAAAAATAAACATGTCACGAATCGCGGGTGCATTTCAGGTGACGCGGTTCGCAACGTGGATCAAAACGACAACTGTACGACATCGTGACTTGTTTCAAAATAATCCCATAAATATCAAGTGTGATTTATGTACATATCCTATAAGCTAAAAATACCCCTTTTTTTAGATAAAACTCATAAAGCTTAGAGAGTAATGAAATATTGCTTCAAATAAGCATTTTAAACCATCACGACCATAGTCATGACTATAAAATCTACACTCGGGTGTGACAACTCATGTCCCCGACTCCAACTCAAAACAATAATAAAATAACATGTTGTAATTGTGGGTGCATTTCATGCGGCGCAGTTATAACGTGTCCAAAACAGACAAGTACACGCCATCGTGACTTGTTTCAAGATAAATCCATAAATGTCAAAAGCGGTTAAGAATTAAAAGGCTAAGCACACAATAGGCTAAACACGTAAACAATCAGATAATTTAGGCCAAATATTAATAGTTAAGCGACCGTGCTAGAACCACGAACTCGGGAATGCCTAACACCTTCTCCCGGGTTAACAGAATTCCTTATCCGGATCTCTGGTTCGCAAACATTTTAAACAGAGTCAAAATTTCCTCGTTTTGGAATTTTAATAAATAAATAGTGTCCCGGAACACTGTAAAAAATTCAGGTGGCGGCTCTGAAATTAATAAATAAATCCCAAGTCCGAATAATGTCACTTAAAGTGGTAAAACTCCCTTATTACCCCTTCATTAATCCAGGGTAGTGGAAAAAGGAGTTGTGACAGCTCTGGCGACTCCGCTGGGGATCGAACCCAGAATTTCTGGTTCAGGGTTCAAGAATTCGAGCTTAGAATAAACTGTTTTATTTGGCTTTATTATCTGATTTTTACATGTTTAAACCTAACGTGCTAAATGTCGCTTTTTACCGCTTTGATATTATCTAAACTATATATAAACTGTTAAGAAACCCTCTTCTCTCTGAGTCTTCTAAATCATCTGGTAAGTGTGCACTTCGTGTGACTTCATTTCTATTATAGTCATATCCAAATTTTAGAACGAAGTACGGACAAGTTGCAAAGTCGGTGAAGCTTCTGTATTCCAGGTACGCTACCCCGACCTCGGCTCGAGCTGTCCGCTCGGGTAAGCCTGGTCTAGAACAAATCCCAGGTTTAAACCTAGAATAACAAAACCTCATGCCGGATCCCTAGTAGGAACGCTTATTTGCATCATGCATTTGACTTAGAGGACTCAATACAGGGGTTGGGTCCGTCTAGCACAGGTGTACCCGAAATGAAAGACTATCCTAATGCATCTTATCTTCTGCGTATGCATTTATTTATTTCGGCTTGTGTGTTGACCGGATAAAAATAAAAACAAATAGAAAAAAAATCAAGAGTGAGAGGTAGGTATTCGAAAAATGCTCAAACTCTCCCGAAAAAAAAAAGAAAGAAAATAAGTGAATATTTTCAAAAGTAATGTTTTCCTAGTTCCGTCAAAACTGGCAGAACTACGTGGGTCTGATTCTCACCGGATGTGAGATACGTAGGCAAACCTCATCGATTCCGGCCCCCATTTTTTAAAAATTCAAAATTTTTTTCTTTAATTCCTTTTTAGGAGTCTTTCTTTTAGAAAATCCTGAAAAAAATAAAAACTAAGAAAATTTTTATACCAAAAAATATTTTATTTGTAGGAATCTTTCATTAAAAAAAATACAAATAAAATCAAAATCCCAAAAAATATTTTCTACCTTTTTATTTTCCTCAATTTTCAAAAAAAAAAAAAATAAAAATATTTTTTCTTACTTCCTTCTTTAGAAAAGTCTTTCTTTGAGACTCCAATTTTCAAAAAATCCAAAAAAAAAATTCTTTTAATTCTCTTTTCAGAAGTCTTTCTTTAGAAAATCCCAAATAAAAAAAATTTTAAAACCAAATTTTTTTTTTTTCATTTTAAGAAGTCTTTCATTCAAAAAGAAAAATCAAATCAATATCTAATATATATATATATATATATATTTTTTTTTTTTTTTTTTTTTTTTTTTTTTTTTGTTTTTTTTTATTATTATTTTTTTTTTAAGAAGTATTTTTCCCAGATATTCAAAAACAAAAATAAAAAAAATCCAAAAAAATATTTTCTTTCTACTTTAGAAGTTCTTTAAAAAAATTTAAAAAAAAAAAATAAAAAAAAGATAAAATCAAAAATACAAAAATATTTTCATTCTTCTTTCGAAAATCGAAAAGAAAATTCAAGCTTCAAAAATATTTTCTTTTTCTTCAGAAGTATTTCTTCATAAAATAAAAGTCCAAAAACCCAAAAATATTTCTTTTCTTCTTTAGAAATTTTCCATTTCGAAATTCCAAAAAAAAATATTTATTTTCTTTCTTTTTTAGAAGTCTTTATTTTAAAAAATTCTCGAAAAAAAAAACAAATCTAAATACAAAAATATTTTCTTTCTTCTTTTTAAATCATTGTTTTGAAAAAAAAAAACAAAANAATCGAAAAGAAAATTCAAGCTTCAAAAATATTTTCTTTTTCTTCAGAAGTATTTCTTCATAAAATAAAAGTCCAAAAACCCAAAAATATTTCTTTTCTTCTTTAGAAATTTTCCATTTCGAAATTCCAAAAAAAAATATTTATTTTCTTTCTTTTTTAGAAGTCTTTATTTTAAAAAATTCTCGAAAAAAAAAACAAATCTAAATACAAAAATATTTTCTTTCTTCTTTTTAAATCATTGTTTTGAAAAAAAAAATACAAAAAGAAATTCAAAATCCAAAAAAAAAAAACAAGAAGAGTTAGGTTATTTACTTTATTCTCAATCTTCCCGAACTATGCAAGATCTGATTCATGCGGCATCATGATACGTAGGCAATCCCTATAGGATTCGATCATAACCATAAAAAATTAAAAAAAAAAAGTGAAAAAAAAATCAAAAGAAGAATGATAATAATAAGGACCGGCTGAGTCCATTCTAACGTGTCTTTTATTTTGAATATTGAAGAATATTTGAGGTGGTCAGTTTGTAGTTAAGCTGCAACACAATCCACAAGGTCCAAGAGATAATGCCAATGACAACTGACATCGAAGCCGTTACGAGTGCTCGTGAGACGCAGGCTCAGAAGGTTCAACAAGAGCCTACTGTGGTTGAGGAAAATAGAGTAATGAAACAGAAAATGACTGAAATGTGTCAAGCATGGGCCAATGGCCAAGGACCGCCCTTCTCTGTTCAGGGTTTCCCAGAATTCACACTCATCTCGACAACTACCATTCCGGTCTCATTGCTTGATCAATCCTATCCACCTGGGTTCAGTCCTTATCCCAACTGCAAGGCTACAACGGGAACTTATGTTGCTTGCTCCCAAAGTGTGCCATTGGCAACCAATCAGACAACATCTGATGTTACGCCTGTCTTCACTGTCCCACAACCAACAGCGGTACAGAGGAAAACTCATGAGTCACAATTTGCTACCCATCAAGAACAATATCACTCTCCTGAGTGCCATTCGTACCTATTTGATCTTCTTGCAAATATTGAGAAGCCTGCCCAAAAGATGGCACATGAAGAAATGACCCAAAGAGTGAAAAGCTTAGAACAACAGTTGAAAAACATGCAAGGGTTGGATGGTCATGAGAGTATTGCCTTCAGGGATCTATGTATGTTCCCTGATGTTCGTTTGCCACTTGGTTTCAAGGTCCCCAAGTTTGAAAAGTATGATGGACATGGAGACCCCATAGCCCACCTGAAAAGGTATTGCAATCAATTAAGAGGTGCAGGAGGAAAGGAAGAATTACTGATGGCTTATTTTGGGAAAAGCCTTACGGGGGTAGCCTCTGAATGGTTTACTGATCAAGACACATCTCGTTGGTATGTCTGGGATGACATGGCTCAGGCCTTTTTCAAACAGTTCCAATACAACATCGACATTGCCCCGTACCGCAATTCCCTTTCAAACCTGAAGAAGAAACCAACTGAAAGTTTCAGGGAATATGCCATTAAATGGAGAGAGCAAGCGACTAGAGATAGGCCACCCATGGATAGCCACGAGCTAATCACTGTCTTTCTTCAGGCGCAAGAGCCAGTTTACTTTCAAAACATGATGTTCGCAGTTGGAAAATCCTTCTCGGAAGCGATCAAAATGGGAGAAATGGTAGAGAATGGCCTTAAGACAGGCAGAATTTTAAGTCAAGCAGCTCTCAAAGCCGCAACTCAGGCTATCCAGATTGAATCTGATAATCTTAGCGATATGAATGAGAAAGATGAATAAATCATGATGGCATCAGGGTTGAGAAGAGGTCCTAGGAGAACATCTCAAAGGTATGACCAACCTCGTCTATTTTCTGATGATTCCCATGAGCACTACTATCCACCTCAGAACCCACAATACTCTTTTGCTCCACCTGAGTATGTTGTTCAGCCACCAAGACACCCCAGAAGGCGAGCATCGCAAAATCTCCACCAGCCTCCACAGTATTTCCAAGTGCCCTATAACCCACATCCAGGCAAGGGGTATAAAGGAGAACAAAGGTTGAAAGATAATTTTACACCAATAAGAGAGTCATATGCAAGCTTGTTTGAGAAATTAAAGTGTAATGACATGATTGCACCTACTCCTCCAAATCATGTGGACCCACATGCAAGAAACTTTGACCCTTCTAAAAGGGGTGAATACCATTCCAATGCCCAGGTTCACGATGTTGAAAGCTGTCGGGATTTGAAAAGAGAAATAGAAAGGATGATCCAGGAAAATCTGATTCTGATCGCAGACAGTGACACCCAGAATATCACACAGAATCATTTACCTGCACATGATGATGCACACTTTGTGGGGATGATGCGGAGTGACAGGGAGTATGATAAGCCTCTCGGGAACTTGCTAACTAAAGTTGATGATTTTGAAATTGGAGAATGCTCTGCTGATTCTGATGAGCGAATTTGTGGCTAAATGTCAAGCTTAGCAATTGAAAAGCCATTCCCTCCTCACTAGGAAGGAATCTTGGTATCTTGTTTTGATGTTTTTTCTATTATCTGGGTTATTTCAGGGTTGTGATCCAGATTTTATTTGTTTTATTGAGTCAAACCCTTCTATCCCTCTGTTCTGATTGTGTCAGTTTTGTCTGTCTGTTTATTGCTATTTTCATTATCCAGGTTATTCTAGGTTGTAACTCCGATTTTAGGTGGTTTGCCTCGTTGTTTACTCAATGAAATACAATTTGTCCTTTTGTGTCATTCCATGCTTGGTAGCTAAAACTGAGGCATAAATTTTACTTCCCTTTTGAAAGAGTCGATTTCAAGAGTTGTAAGTCTACAACCCCTCATTTTGAGTCTACTTTGAGCCTTCATGCCGACCCTTCTTTCCTACCTTATCCAAAAAACTTCCAAATAGAGACCTCCCGAAATGCCTTTAAGGATGCCAAGAGAGGTATGCAATGAGCAACGGTTGTCACATGATATAGAACATTGTCAAGTTGCTCACAAAATAAAAAGAAAAAGAAGAAATGAGAGAGTCTTACTAATGAAAACCCTCACGGGCACAGTAAGGCGATGGTAAGTAGAGAAAATTAATGAGACAGACTTGTTGGTGAAAACCTCTCGGGGCATCACTAGTCGAAGGTGACTCGTGAAGCTGATGCAAAGAATTGGCACAAACAAGCCCGACTTCAAAGTTCATAGGAATGGTAAAAGGAAGATTATATCAGTTGGATAGATCGACCGCTGAGTCCAAAATGCATGTCATGATCATTAAGGCTAGTTACCATAAAAAAAAAAGAAAAAAAAATGAACTCTTCCTTATGTCCTTCCGACAGGGGCATTTCTTGTTAATACTTGTTTCTTTGTGTCATGGTGTCGTTCACTCTGAGTCAGTCTTTGTCAAAACAAACAAGAAAAAATTTCAAAATCTGCTATCAGCTTTTCAGTTGCACAAAATTGAGTTTGGCCAGCAATCCAATGTTACAGTCAACATGCATTGAGGATTCATGCAGAGGCTTCCCCCCAAAAGACCATTATCAGCCTACTTAGCGCAGGCAAAGATAATTGGTGATTCCCTCTGACAGTCAAATTGCTCCAAAAGGCAAGAAGCCATCCAAGATATCAGAAAAGGTCGCCTAAGCAAATATCTCCTGTTGGGATAAGGATGACTGAACCACAAATACAAATGGTACTGGGTGTGAAACAATCCAGGTTGATACAGAGCAAAAGTCTCTTGAAACCGACTCAAGCTTATTGAGCAAAAGCCCAGCTGCTCAGGACTCAAGGCCACAAATGGACCACTACTTTTAAAAAACTGACAAAATTTTCTTTGTTTGAAATAGGAACAAAGCAGTGCAAGGAAAGTGGTTCAAAAAAAAAAAAAAGAAAAAAAAAAGAAGAAGAGAAGAGCCGACAAAAGGGAAGTTTCTCAAATATTTGCCTTTATCTGTCTTGCTAGTGTGCATAAAATGTTGCCATTGCTGTTCACATTTTTCCTCCTAGGATAAAAAGTCCTAGTCTGATGGATTTTCCTCCCGATAAAAATCTTAGTCCGATGAATCTTTCTCCTAAGATAAAAAAAACCTAGTTTGATGAACTTTCTCCTAGGATAGAAATCTTAGTCTGATGAATCTTTCTCCTAAGATAGAAGACCTAGTCTGATGAATTTTCTCCTAGGATAGAAATCTTAGTCTGATGAATCTTTCTCCTAAGATAACAAAAATAAGGGACATAGTCTGATGAATTTCTCCTAAGATCAATGTCTTAGTCTGATGAATCTTTCTCCTAAGATAGAAGACCTAGTCTGATGAATTTTCTCCTAGGATCAAAATCTTAGTCTGATGAATCTTTCTCCTAAGATAGAAGACCTAGTCTGATGAATTTTCTCCTAGGATCAAAATCTTAGTCTGATGAATCTTTCTCCTAAGATACCAAAAAAAAATTGAAAAGAAAAATAAAACCCTGCTTGATTCATTTTAGCATAGATATACAATTCAGTAGTCGCTCTTCCAACATAGGGTCTCCAATCCCTAGTTGATTTTATTTTTGGACATAGGGTCTCCACTCCCTAGTCTTCCTTCCAACATAGGGTCCCACTCCCTAGCAGACACCGGCATAACCTGGTGATCTTTCTGACAACAGCATAATATGTTGATCATCTCCTGGCACTGGCATAAACCAGTGATCTATTTCCCCCAGGCAACAACATAACCTATTGACCTTTCCAGACACCGGCATAACCTGGTGATCTTTTCTGACAACAACATAACCCATTGATCCTCCCTCAGACACCAGCATAACCCATTGATCCTCCCTCAGACACCAGCATAACCTGGTGATCTTTTCTTGACGGCAGCATAACCTGTCGATCTTTTCCAACATAGGGTCTCCAATCCCTAGTTGATTTTACTCTTTAGGCATAGGGTATCCCCTCCCTAGTCTACAATAACTCCGAATGCACAATTCCCGGCTTTTCATTGTTTTCAATAATAAAGTAGCATAGATTTTATAACAATAACTCGCAAAATTTTTCTGATGAAAACCGAGGCAGAAAATTTCGTTCATTTGTTTTTGAATTTGCGCAGATTACAATTTAGGACAATGGGTTCGAGACGACCAAAACAAGACGTCTCAATTCAGAATAAAAGAAAAGAAGAAAAGAAAAGAGTTGAACCCCAAAGTACAGAAGCAGAAAAGATGTTACTGCTCAAGATAGATTGAAGTCGCAAGCTATGCCTGTCCATTCTTGATCCGAAAAAACTGTAGAAGAATGAACTAGCACCTGCAGCCAGCAAGCATCAAGATTCAGATTAGAGTCTGCATGAAGAACGAGCCAAGACTCAAGACCAAACTTCAGAAGACTCATAGATAAGAATCTTGTAACTCGTAGCTGATAGGCTTAGTTAGTCTTTTCTTTTTGATTTTGATGTAATAACGGGACCGCGAACCAGAGCCTCGGACGGAACCTCGCTCGACTCTGCAACTCATCATTCCATCATTCTCCTTAAACTACACGCGGCCTGATTCCCTTATAACCCGGGATATGTAGGCTATCCAAAACCAGGACTCGGTCACATCCTCCTTCCTTTTAGTTTTCTACTCTTTTAAATAAAGGTCTGGTCAAAACATGTCTTGTTGTTCTTTTTCTGAAAACTCTTGGTGTTTCCAGTCAAAGAAGGGCATCGGTAGACATGTGATTTTTGACCCTCCCCAACATTTTGCATATTTTAGCATTTAAATACTTCGTTTAGGTTTAATATAGCTATTTCAACTCATCTTGACTCTTTTACTATATTTTATTACAAGGAAAATGAAAATTACAAAAAAAAAAAAAACAAAAAAAAAAAAAAAGAAATTTAGTTTTTGTATTTTTCATAAATTTAAAAAATATATATACAAAAATAGTACCTTATTTTTATCTTTATATAATTTCGAAAACACAAAAATAGTCTCATGTTTAGTTTAATTAATTAGGATTATCGTTGACATTGTGTAAGCATTTCTATCTTATTTTAAAAGGAATTGTGTAATTTAGGGACCCTTCTAGACTCTTCTTTGGGACGAAATAAAGAAAAAGACCCTAAGGATTTAACACAAAAAGACCTAGGGACTACCAGGCAAATACACAAAAAATACACTTAAAACCTAGACCTATATTATAGGTAATGCCTACACAGCT
>ML369458.1:0-15870 GCA_005239525.1 Nicotiana knightiana
CTAGTGACTTTTGAATACAATTCTTAGTGCACTAACATGCCTTTCCATGGCTCCACTCCAAAACTATCCCCCGATATCCCACCCTACTTCTTTTAGCGATTAAGTGCCTTAGGAGGAAAAGGTGCAAAAATCTCAATTTCAGAACAAAATAGGGGTACGACTTGTAATCTGGGTACCAACGAAAAGGTCTAAAGACTCAAAGGGGCTAGCAATGGAATTTTGTAATTCTTATGTGACAATCACATCCATGATCAAGCAAGAAAATGCCTACGTCATCCCATAGTCTAGCATAACCTAAGATTTCGTTTCGATTAACACATGGGGCAAGTTCTAGACTACACAGGATAGCATAGAAAATCAGTAAACCTCACTCACACATTGCACATGACTTAATCACAACGGTTTTATTCAACTCTCAAGTCAAGAAAGCACACAAAATTGAGAGAATTAAGCAATATTACACTATGTAGCATACAAGTCAAACAACTGAGCTAAGGCGTCACAAATTAGGCTATTTATTTTTCTCAGGCATCACATGTCAACCCAAATATAAGGGAAAGCAGAATGTATGTCATAACCTAATATGCCGGCACCAAACATGTCANGCACACAAAATTGAGAGAATTAAGCAATATTACACTATGTAGCATACAAGTCAAACAACTGAGCTAAGGCGTCACAAAATAGGCTATTTATTTTGACTCAGGCATGACTTGTCAACCCAAATATAAGGGAAAGCAGAATGTACGTCATAACCTGATATGTCGGCATCAACCATGTCAATGGGTATCTCTAAGTTACTCATTTTCTTCCTAACTACTCTAAAAAACAAAAATAAACACCTGGTTCAAGTCACACCCTTGGAAATGAACCGTGGTCTAAAGAAAAACCAAGGGGGAATTACTACACTACCTAAAATAAAAATCTTTTTTTTTGTATTTTCTTTAGACTTACTTGCCTCAAGAGAACTGTCTAGGAGGTCCATCGTCGGTAAAAGTACACATATTAATATCTAAAAAAAACAACTACAAGACTTAAAAGAAAGATCATTTACTATCATGAATACAAGACTACAGCACAACACCACATATGGTACAACAATTCCACAATACGTATGTATACACCCCACACTTAATTCATGCACTGTCCTCAGTGTATCTTATAAAGACAAAACAAGAAATAGAAGCCAGGTAAAAGAACTCCCTGATCATTCAGCGTCCTCATCATCTGACGCTCTCCATTCCTCCTCATGCTCATCTTCTTCATCATCTTCCTCCTCTGAGCGCATCGGCTCTGCATCAGAATCGTCAGGTGTGTTGATATCCTCATCATATGGGAGCCTGTATCCCTCACCTGCTCTAATCATCTATTGAGCATGAGCATTGAGCGGGTATCTCTGATCCAACTCATCTCTCTCATCAACTGACGCTGGCCAACCTCCTATTCGCAACTGCAAATCCATCATCCCATAAAGATGGTCCATGAAGCCATCATCCCGCACATTGCGCTCTGCAGTGGTCAGTGAAGACTCTTCCTTCAGTCTTAAGTCAGTGATGTCAATATCTCGTTCGAGTTTATCAATGGTATGGTCAAAGCTGGGATCAACCGCTACATTCTCATTTAGCAGGAACTAAGTCAGGAAATTTGGGAATGGTATTCGATCGATTCTATTGCTGGACCGCACCAACCCCATTTGATAGAGCATTAGATGTCCCACATTCACTCCCTGCCCTGTCATGAGGAAATAGAGCACACAAATACTCTCTCGACTGATTAAGGTGTCATGGTTGCATGGTAGTATCCGTACATTAATCACTTTAAGCCACACCTGTTTCAGCTTTTATTTTTTTCTTGGGAAACCTTTTATGGCGATTTGTGGCTCTATCTCGAATCCACGCAGCTCTGAACTCAACCCCACACAGTGTGTGCCTCACCTCTATATAGTTGGGATGGCGGATGAATTGCTCTAGAGGCTCCACCGGAACATTTGGTGCACCTAGAAAATCGCATATGGCCTTGGCCGAAAAATCCACCAAGTGCCCACGAATTGGCACCAATCCCTCCTTGTCATTAGGGTCGAACCCTGCATAGAATTCCCGGACTAGGTTCAAGTTGATGTGAACATTGTGCCTGAACACATATCCTAAACCCAACTCATGGATGCTCCTCCAAATCGCTGGGAATTTTGTTCTCAAACTCCCTTCTTTAATGGCCCCCTCAGGGTGAACATGCTTTGGCTTGCAGCATGCATACCATTTCCTGGATTTTACTGGTATGCTATTGATACCATATTCCCAATGACCAACGGGCTGTTGTGTCATAGCAGCAATAGCAGCTACTACTTCCTTACCAGTCATAATAGAAGTAGCATCTCCCCCTTTTCTTTTCTTCTGAGGTGGTGGGGGTTTTGCTTTGCTTTTTGCTGGGGCCGAAGACGTGGCCTTTCCTTTGCATGTGGCTCTTCTGGGTAGCATCCTTTTCTTTTTCCTGCACAAATGATCAGTAGTTAGTGGGTGTCACAACGTGTGTACTATAAGCTTTTCCAATTTGCCAAGGTTACTCAGACTTCACCTTGGCGCATTTATGAGAAATTTTGACACATACGGCTTCTCGTGATCCTCTTCACACTTAAAATTTCATGGAGTTCACGATGCATGACACTAGTGGTTTGTTTCCTGGAGACTCGGGCTCCATCTGGGATATGTATTGCCATTAAGGCATTACATCGAGCATTTGGCTAGCACAATTTCCATGAGAGCTCTTATGGACTTGAGGGACTGCCTCATGTAACCAAAGCTGGTTGGGGTTCCATAATACCACTTAGCTTCACAATTTCAGCCCATTCCTAAAGGGTTCGGGGGTTGGGAATCACAATATGATACAATATGACCATGAATAGCATAAACCCATAAAGAATCACCATGAATCGAGGCTAAACCTTTCATAATTTTAATACCCACTTCGAAGTAATAAGGGGTAGGGATAGAATCATACCTCAACGTTTGATGTGTGTTTGTCGGATGAAGTTGACCACGAAATCAAAATTGTGCAGATTTGGGGGAAGATGTGTGTGTTGTGAACTTGTTGTGTGAACTTGGTGTTTGGGTTAAGATGTGTGTGCTGTGAACTTGTTGTGTGTTTGTCGGATGAAGTGGTGTTCTTGGGAGAGTTGGAGGGTGAAAAAAATAAGAAGTGGAACATACCTGGCGTTTAATGTGCGTTTTGGTCTTAAATCCCGGGCACCCTGGCGTTAGCCAGGCGTTAGAGCTAAAAAGCCCATACCACCCTGGCGTTAGCCAGGCGTTAGGGCTATATCGCCCGGTCCCCCCTGGCGTTAGGGGCTTATCGCCCGGCCTACCCTGGCTTTAGCCAGACGTTAGGGGCTTATCGTCCGGCCCCCCTGGCTTTAGCCAGGATTTCTGTCATGCTAGCACACTGCTCCTTAACCCCGGAATGCATTCCCAAGCTCGTTAGTACCTATAATTACAAGAATTACTTCTAGCTATGCTAAGATTTAACTAAGAATTAGGTTGCCTCCCAATAAGCGCCTTATTTAATGTCGTGGCACGACGATTACAACAAGTCAATAGGTTGGCTTCTATGAAGCGTCTTATTTAACGTCGCGGCACGACGCAGAATCTCGCTTCACTCATCAGCGAGAACAACTTTGGTCTTCTCACGATTTATGGTACCACCCCAATAGTGTTTGACTCTATGTCCATTCACTAAAAATTTTCTTTCACCATGTATAGCTTGAAACTCAAGTGCACCATATGGGGTGACTCTCACTATCTCAAATGGGCCTGAGCATCTCGACTTCAGCTTCCCAGGAAACAGTCTAAGCCTAGAATTGAATAATAATACTTGTTGGCCTGGCTCAAATGACGCGGATTTATATGTTTGCCATGCCATCTCTTGGTCTTTTCTTTGTAAAGTTTGGCATTTTCGTATGAGTGCAACCTGAACTCATCCAATTCATCCAACTACAACAATATTCTCTCACCCGCGGCTTCAAGGTTCATGTTTATCTTCTTGATGGACCAATACGCCTTGTGTTCAAGCTCTACAGGCAAGTGACATGCCTTCCCATAGACCAACTTGTACGGTGATGCCCCAATTGGTGTTTTGTACGATGTTCTGTATGCCCATAAGGTATCGTCTAACTTAGCAGCCCAATCCTTCCTGTTCACACTCACCGTTTTCTCTAGTATTTGCTTGATTTCTCTATTAGATACCTCTGCTTGGCCACTAGTTTGAGGGTGATATGACGTTGCAACTCGATGACGGACCCCATATTTAGTTAAAAGGTTATTCAACAACCGATTGAAAAAATGGGTTCCTTCATCACTAATCAAGGACCGTGGAGTGCCAAATCTGGAGAATATATTCTTCTTCACAAACGCAGCGACAACCATGGCGTCATTCGTCGACAATGCAATTGCCTCCACCCATTTCGACACGCAGTCAACTGCCAGCAAAATGTATTTATGTCCCCTGGATGATGGGAATGGACCCATAAAATCTATCCCACCATACATCACAAATCTCTAACTCCAAGATATTATTCAAAGGCATCTCGTGCTTCCTTGTTATCGTTCATGTTCTCTGGCACTGGTCACACTTTTTAACAAATGCGTGGGCATCTCGTGATTCCTTGTAATCGTTCATGTTCTCTGGTATTGTTGTGTATTCAATAGAGACAAATATTCCAAGGTTGTGATCAATTCACCATTCATATTGCATTCTAATTAACTATACCTTTCATATAATTCACTCATGGTTGCTAATTAATCGATAATTTCTCTCTTAGCCTTCTCCCGAAGTACTACTCGCCTATTCTCAATAGATTAACGCCTACATTCCTATGAAATTAATCTATTAGAACGCACTAAGATTACGATGTTTAATTAAGCACGGTGACTAGGTATATTCCTATCCTAACCACAAATCCGCTCCCCTGAAGGGTTAAGATCGCGCTCTCTTCAATTCTTCTCTAATCTATATACGGCTTTCCCAAGCATAACATAGATAGTATATAGAACCTAATTGCTGGCCAAACAATTAAGCAATTAAACGCAGAATTGAAGAAACAACCATATATTGAGCGAATTATAATCAAGGTTAAGTTAATATCGAATAACAATATTCATGGCTAAACCACAACCCCAGAACAATGGGTGTTTAGCCACTCATACTAGAATCAAACAATTGCATAAGTTTTGCATAAATGGAAAATACTAGATTAAGATGAAGAAAACTGATAATCCTTTGCTTCATCAATGATCTTGTGTGTATATTCTCTCCAAAAATGGCATCCTCCCTCAAAGTTGTGTTTTTGGGTCTATTTATATGTTTGGGATAAACCCTAAACGTGTAGGAGACTTCTATTCCAACCGGGAAACACTTAAAACCTTCAAAACTCAGAATTTACCGGACCAGGGACCCCACGCTTTAAGCCCCAAACGCCTAGCTAAAGCCTGGGTAGGCCAGGCGTTTGGGCTCTAATGCCCCACTAACGCCTGGGTATGGCTGGCGTTTGGGCTGAAACGCCCCACTAACGCCGGGTTATGCCAGGCTTTTGGGCTAAAACGCCCGACTATGGCCCGGGTCACTCCTTTTGAATTCTTGAGCGTATTTTTAACGCTTATACACCCTTTTAGCTCAGATTCCATATTCAATTCACCTACACATGAAATAGACTTCCTTATGCACATATAACGTGTATTTTTATCACAAAAGCACATAACATGTAAGGTATATGATGCTTAAAACTATGGATTCTAGCCACGCATCAACACCCCACACTTAGACTCTTGCTCGTCCTCGAGCAATATCCTTCAACACGTACACATTTCATTAACAAGGAGTATTTTACTTTTCAATCANACATTAACAACGAGTATTTTACTTTTCAATCACACACATTACCCCTTAACTATGATCGATACCGGCAATCAAGTATGAACATACTTTTCCTCTTGAATTCACCTCCAATACACTCGAATCTAACCATAATTAACTTAATATCATTAATTAATGTTAAAGGAACTAGCTTTACTGAAAATTATGATTTTTCCTAAGTTTTAAAAAAAAGTTAAAACCCGACTCCGGAAACGCTTGGTCCAAACTCAGGGTTCGAACCAAATTATGTTTACCCATTCACCCACGATCATGAATATACAATTAGTTTCAAAATCCGACCTCAATTCGAGATAAATATTCGATTTTTACAAAATTCCCTAATTCTACCAAACCCTCAATTTTTACCATGAAAATTCTTAGTTTTTGATTTAAAAGTGATGAAAAACATTAGGTAATTGAAATATAACCAAAAAAAAATGAGTAGAGAACACTTACCCCAATCCCTATGGTGAAAACCGCTCAAATCCGAGCTCCCCAACTCAAAATATGATTGAATGAACAAACCCTAGCTTTATATATTTTTATGTCAGTTATTCTGCCTCGTTTCTCGTATAAAACTATCCCGAAACTCGATTTTTATGTCTCCAATGGATTTCTTGTGAGATTCTGGTCAAGTTAGGCCTTTGAATCACTCAATTTGACCTTATAATGAATGAGATATGTAGGTTTTAATATTTTCAAATAGTTCAGATTTTAAATACGTCGTCAGTGGCAATTTCATAATTAATCTGAAAAATCTGGCAACCTAATTCTTAGTAAAATGACCATAAATCTTCATACGATGTCTAAATTCAACGATTCTTTTTTGCTACGGGTCCGTAATTATGATACGGATCTAATACTTCATTCAAAACAGAAATCGTGGCTCATTTGTTCAATATGATATCATTCATGCTTGAAGAAACGACGTTGAAGCACAAGAAAGAACGAACGCAACACAACTCAAACATATTCGAAACTCAACCGAGCCCTCGGGGCTCTAAACCAAACATGCATGCAAGTCTAAAAATATCGTACGGATTTGCTCGTGCGATCAAGTCATGAAAATAACATGTAAAACTATGAATTAAACCTTAAAACTCATCATTTTTCTCAAGAACACTCAAAGTTCATTATTTCTCAATCGGACGTCCAAATCACGTCAAATAACCTCCATTTTTCACCAAATTTCACAGTTAACATTTAAATACTATAAAAAATCTATACCGGGCTCCGGAACCAAAATACGGGCATGATACCAATGGTTTCAAATATTAATTCTTTTCTTTATTTTATTAATATTTCAACAAAATAATTTCTTTTAAAAATTGATTTCTAAGGCTTGGGACCTCGGAATTCATTCCGGGCATACGCCCAAGTCCCATATTTTACTGCGGACCTCCCGGGATCGTTGGAACACAGATCCGGATCCGTTTAGTAAAAATGTTGACTCAAGTCAACTAAAACCAAATTTTAATTCTAAAAATTATTATTTCTTATATTTTCATATAAAAGCTTTTCGGTTTCACGCCGGACTGTGCACACAAATCGAGATAATTAAAATTAATCTATTTATCGCTAATAAACCTAGAACGGAGTCTTAATTCATAAAATGAGCCCTTGGGTCATCACAAAAATTTATCTAGCCAATATATGGAGTTCCAACAACTTTTTTTAGATGCAATTAATATGGTCTAACTGTGTAGTCCTCCTTTTTCCTGGCGTGTGTATTCCTTCTTTTCCTGACCAAATATGTAAAATTACTTAATTACAATATTATTATCTTTAGCCAAATAAAAAATTATAGCCATAAAATATTGTTTCAAACTTTTTATATAGATTTTTTCATAAATAAAATAATTTAAATAGTGTCGCGCCTCATTTTCTCGCGAAAATGGGTGTTGGCATGTGACAACACTTTTAAGTGGGTGTTAAAAGAGAAGAGTTGCCACCTAACAATTTTTAAGGTGCATTATGACACCTATTTGCGAATAACTCTGTTTGACTAGTCAACGCCACCAAAGATCGGGTAAGGGCTCAAATTACCTCAAAGAGAAGGTGTTAGGCACTCTTTGAGGTCCACAACTATGGATCCCAGACGAATTTTATACTATGTGGATTGGGTAATTAGGTTAGGTGATCAAATAAGTAAAGGAAGATATAGAAGTTGAAGACTCTTATTGTAATACAAGAATAAATGATCGGTATGAATTTTAAAGATTGCAAGGGTACAACTACATTAGTCTATGTTAAATGACTAAGTGTAAATAACAAGTATATAATGAAAAGGACGATCCTTAGTTTTTTAGCCTAAAGGATCACCCTGTGCATCATAAATCTCCTTAATGTAGGGGTTGCTCATATTATTCAGCGGGCACATACTATAATCTCCTGCTACCCAATTACTATGTTGAAATTGTTACTTAAAGACACTATAATTCAATTCTAAACTGTATCCTATGCGTGCATTACCCGTCTCATGCCTATGGTCCAGGAGGCTTTGGACCTACTAGTAGGTGGTTGTAGACATTATTTAGGTTGTTCAAAATGATAAAATTAGGCGACATTCAAAACAGATAGGATTGCACACAATTGCAATGAAAGGCTCAAGTTTACCTCTCCACATAAGCACAAAAAGCACGCGATCAGATTTAGGTTATGCAGTAGACAGTTTCAGAATTAAGACATTCTTGAGTCATTAAATCCTATAGACATAACTTCTATGTGACTCTGATTTTAGAATTATACAAGCAGTACTGCAGCTTGTAGACTAACACATATGCAGATTAAAAGCATTGGAAGTCATATAGGCATGATCTCTAATTGTTTGCGCAACGAGGCAGTGAAATGATCCGAATTACCAATGCTAATTTTATAAGCATATGATAATGTCCTATAAACATGATTTCTAACAGTTGAAATTGATTTTGTATATTTTATCCCTATAGGCATGTCGTCTAAGTGTGGTAATGCGACGAAGTAACAAAATGATTGATTAGTTGATTAAGATCCTATAATCATGATATCTAGATGGACAGTACAATAAAATATAAGAGATTGACCAATTGATTAGTTAGAATCCTATAGGCGTGGTATCTAGATTAACAAAGCATATGTTATTACATCCTATAAGCATGATATCTAAGTGCACATTAGTAATATAGAAATAAGTGGGACAAATACTTTGGACTAACATGCTTGAACAATGTACGAGCGGGGTGTGTGTAATCCCTATAGGCATGATTTCTATTAATGTGCATCCTAGAAACAACATATAAGTCATGCTAAACAAGATAGCAAACAGAGCACATAGACCATATAAGCATGTTTTCTATCCCTTTTATACAAGCATTAGAATAGCTCAGTCTCCCTTTTCATTAATCTCCCCATTATTCGTTATTACAAATTATTACAGGACCAAATAAAGAATACAATTAGAAGCATTACATAAAGGAATAACTACAGGCCTGGGAACAGACCCAAACAAAGTAACCCTGTAGTGACAGGGCCTTCAACGGACTTCTTTTAATATGAATAGCAGGCCCAGACCCAAACATATCTCAAACAAGAGAACGTGTCCACTTGCACAGTCCAAGGTCATACACGAACTGATACCAAATCCAACATATAGAGATTATACACTTAACCAAATAATTTAGTGGAGCACATAAGAAAACAACCCTGAAGCAATGCCTCATCGAGGTAGGATTATATGACAACTAGTTAGATTCACGTAAAACACACTGATGTTTCAGAAGCAAATCGACATGACTGATTAAGTCAAGAACATGAGAGCTAGGGAAGTCAACATGACTCATTTTCAACAAGGGAAGTTTTACACAGAAGACAAAATAGGTTCATGTGAGAGCAATTATTCAACAAAAGAATGGGAGTAGTATGTTGAACACAATCAAACACTAGAAAACGTCATAGGCATATCTACTTAGGGTGAACATACACAATGCCAAGTTTCAGAAATCAAGCTTAAGGCATATCTAGAATTAGTCAAGGCTTTAGCTAAGAGACATAACATGAGAACATGTGTCACGACCAAAAATTCTATTAAAGTTCGTGATGGCGCCGGACACCACTATCAGGCAAGCCAACACTAAAAGTTGATTAAATCTCTATTTTTGTATTTTGAAACCATTTCTTTCCATTACATTAATTAGTAATTAATGTACTTTACTGAGTAATTAACGATGTCTTAACAAATTCAAATAATAATTAAATCCCAAGGTCATCCCAGAACCGGTGTCATAAGTTCATGAGCAATTTCTAGGAAAATAATGAGATACAACAACCGTCCGGAATACAA
This sequence comes from Nicotiana knightiana, assembly GCA_005239525.1. Taxonomy (NCBI): domain Eukaryota; kingdom Viridiplantae; phylum Streptophyta; class Magnoliopsida; order Solanales; family Solanaceae; genus Nicotiana; species Nicotiana knightiana. The sequence goes on from ML369458.1 coordinate 10,220, forward strand.
CTGGGACAGTAGAGAAAATACAACACGATAATCTGAAGGAGACTCTGCTAGCTGTGGATCGTCTCGAGAGATACAACTCACCTAAGTCCCCATATCCACAATACCACTGCGCCAAGCTCGGCCACTAGATATACTTGTGCTTGTGCAACAAAAATGCACAGCAAGTGTAGTATGAGTACAAAAATAACGTGTACTCAGTAAGTATCCCACCTAACCTCGAAGAGGTAGTGATGAGAGGTCGACTTTGACACTTAATAGAGGTCAATTTAATGTAAATATATGTGACACCAAGCATGGATGAGAAATAATTTAATAACAAGTAATGCAGAAAGTGACAACTTCTTTGATAAGTAAATTTAAGTTTCCGTCATTTCAGTTGACAATTTATATTTCAAGGAAATCAAGCAGCTCAAATCACGGAAAGTACCAAGTAAATAGCATGCGCAAATAATGTCGAGGTCGTACGGCTCAATCCAACATAAATATAAATTGTGCACTGTCGAAGGGTCGAACGACGCGAACAATAGATGCATATATTTTTTCGCTCGCGAATCATACATGCGACACGGTCCTCGCTCGCGAATCATAAATGCGATGCGGTTAAATATAAATATAATATACCCCACTCGCAAATCATACCTGCGACGCGGTTAAAATAGATTTCTCAACTTATTAAAGTATTCTTCCATGTCCTTTCAAAATGTGAAATTTCAATGAAAACTTTCAAGATTTCCATTTTAGGATAACAATTTTAGACTCCTTTCAAAGTATTTAATAATCATGCTCAATCTAGCTCCTTCTCAGAGCAAAAAATACACAAAAATCAAATATAATAACAACAAAGCATGATGTGAGCCTAAAACTACCCGGACAGAGGCATGACTAGTAGTTACGTACGGACTCTCGTCACCTCGTGCATATGTAGCCCCTACCCCCCCCCCCACAAACAGTAGCACATAAATAATCATTTCACCTATGGGGACAATTCCCTCTTACAAGGTTAGAAAGGAGACTTACCTCGCTCCGAAGCTCCATAACCGGCTTCCAAGCCCTTCCGATGACTCAAATTGATGCACAACACCCCAAAACTAGTCAATAATTATGCAAACCCATAAATATGTACTTGATTACTCATAACAATTCAATTTATAAAAATTCCTAACCCCGATCGAAAAGTTGATAAAATCACCCTCGGGCCCACGTGCCCGGATTCCAAATTTTTTTGAAGATAAAGATCACCCATAACTTTACGAACCCAAATATATAGTTTTTACTCTCAATTTTATTCCCAAAATCGTGGTCAAAATCCAAGAATACCAAATTCCAAGGTCTTCCTCAAAATCCCAAATTTCAACAAATTTCCATACTTTAATCCGTATTGAAATCATGTATTTAACTTGAAATGAGTGGGAGCAACTTACCTTGTGATACTTGAAGAATATCTCCCCTTGAAGCTCTCTAAAATCGCCAAAACCAAATGAAAAATGGGAGAAAAATGGTCAATTCCCGTTTATAAAAAAAACATTCACTGGCTCCAGCCCTTTCTGCACCTGCGGTCACTTGACCGCTTCTGCGGTTCCGCAGGTGCGGCCCCACAACCGCATTTGAGGTCTTTCACCAGGCCCCCTTTTCACCTTTTGCGCTTCTCCTTCCGCAAGTGCGGTCTCGCAGATGCAGCAAGATGACCGCATCTGCGGTCCCAGCCTAGCCAGCCACTTCCGCTTCTGAGGCATTAAGGCCGCTTCTATGGCTCCGCACTTGTGGCCAAAACCTCACAGGTGCGGTAACACCAGATGACAACAGCTTCCTTCTTTCTTCAAATTCCAAGTTTGATTCGTTAACCATCCGGAGTCCACTCGAGGCCTCCGGGACCCCGTCTAATCACACCAACCAGTTTCAAAACATAATGCGGACCTACTCGAGGCCTCAAATCATATCAAACAACGCTAATTCCAAGAATCGCACTCCAATTCAAGTTTAATGAACTTTAGAATTTCCAGCTTCGACATCCGACGCCGAAACCTATCAAATTACATCCGATTGACCCAAAATTTTGCACACAAGTCATATTCAACATTACGAACCTACTCCAACTTCCGAAATCAAAATCCGACCCCGATATCAAAAAGTCCACTTCCGGTCAAACTTCTCAAAAACCTTCAAATTTATAACTTTCGCCAATTGACCCCGAAGTGACCTATGGACCTCATAACTCATATCCGGACGCGCTCCCAATATCAGAATCACCATACGGAGCTATTCCCAAACTCGAAATCCCAAAAGGACATCGATAACATTGAAATGCACTTCAACCCAAATTTATGAATTTCTTTCAAAAATGCCAACTTCCACATCAAACGCTGAAACGCTCCCTGGTATTCCAAAACCCAATTTGGACATACGGACAAGTCCGAAATCATCATAAGAACCTGATGGAACTTTCAAATCCCGATTCTGAGGTAGTTTACTCAAAAATTTAACCTTAATCAATTTTCCAACTTAAAGCTTCTGAAACGAGAATTCTCTTTCCAAATCAACTCCAAAAACTTTCGGAATCCTATTCCGACCATGCGTACAAGTCATAATACCTGAGGTGAAGCTGCTCATGGCCTCAAACTTCTGAACTACACGCTAGAGCTCAAAATGACCGGTCAGATCGTTACATTCTCTCCCACTTAAACATATGTTCGTCCTCGAACGTGCTAAGAACTGCGTTGGAGTTGTCCAAAATCACTGTTTAGCACCTCGTGCACCTACCAGTGCTACCACCATTCAGTTGGTCACACTAGCTTGATCAAATCTACGCTTTTTTATTTGGGCAAATAAGCTTAGAACCCAATTCCAACTCCCAAAATTCTCTGCAAGGCCTACTTCCAACCTACGAATACCGTATCAATCACCACACAATGCACCAGTACATGATTGCATACCCTTGCTGAATTCACACTGATGTTTTAGACTTCAATACCACACAAGAAGATAGGTTACTTTGTGTGGTACCCAACTTTCTGAGTGTTGTCTCTCCAGAAGAACCTAGTTCTTCTTGGTGTTCCAACTACTACTGTTGCGGAATAATAAAAGCAGTAAAGTAAAAACACATAGAGTTTTACGTGGAAAACACCTGGCTCAAAAGGTGAAAAAAACATGACCTACTCCTCAGTAGGATTTTCTCTCCTCAGTAGGATTTGCTCAACTCTTCACTAAAAACTCTGAGCCAAACGGACTTACAAATAAACTCTTTTGTAATCCTAAGGATTAACTCTAATCCCTTTGTAGTAACTAGCCCCTAGCTAATTTTTACACACCTCAAGTTACCTCTAACTTGATCAATACGTACCTATTACAATTGCTTCTATGAAAGCTGAAAGATAAAATATTAAAAACTCCTACTACAATCAACTAGACTCAATAATTAATCAGATGCAACTGGTTCTTCTAGTTGAACTGTAGCCTTTGCATCGCATAATGATTCTGCTAGCAAAAATAACTCTAGGAATTTTGCTTTCAGACTTTGATTCACTTCAGCTTTGTGTGTGTTTTATTCCAGCAGAAATACATCAAGTATTTATAGAGTCAGTCGTTGAGCTTGTCTTCCAATTCTAGTCCAACTCTACCTGGGTGAACCAATTCGAACCAAACTCAACTTCCTTTCTTTTGTTACTTTCCTTGCTGAATTCGACTTCAATTAATCAGATCAGTTTGAAACCTTTTTGAATTAGGAGACAATCTCTTGATTCATCTCACTCTTGTAAACCGGCCTGGGTTCAATCTCCTTCTCACTATCACTAAAGAACCTGGTGATGTCGATTGTTGAGGCCATCCCATCTAGACAAGTCCATCTCTGCCTTGTATAGTCCTTATAGCCCTCAGATGATATGTTAAGAATAACACCCAGTTCTTTGACATCAAAGGAAACCTCAATTCCTTTGACCATAGACGTGACCCTGCCTTCCTTGACACTTGCATTCCCCATAAACTCTATCAACTCAGCTCTTGCCAGCCTGTCTTCCATGCGAAGGACCAGGTCCTTCCAGCCTTGTACCTCCAGAGTTTCCATTAGATATTGCATTCAAGGCTCCTCTACATCCTTCACCAGCTTACCCTTTAAAATTGTTCTTTTTCCAAACATGGTAACTCTGTCAGTCACCACTCTAATTTCCTTCTCCTCTTCTCCACTCTAGTCTGCATCATTATCATAAACAACTTTCACTCTCTTTGGCTTGGCCCTGGTCTTCTTAACAGATCTTGTTAGTGCGACATACATCCTGGCTGACTTATTTGAAGAAGCCTTAGCCTTTGTGGGTTTTGGTGTCTCAGCCACACCTGGAGCAGGTTGCTCCTCCTGTTGGACCAGGTCCAACCCAGTCTCTTCAATCTCAATAGCCTCAACAGGCTCTCCAACTTTTGCTTTTCCTTTTGTTGCCCTCTTCTTCTTGCTCTCCTTCAGAGCATTTTCTAATTTCTCTTCTTCTTATCTCACAGTGCTACGAGTAGCTCTAACTTTTGGAGCAGAAACATCAGCAACTTCAGAAATTTTCCTTTTCTTTGAAGGAACTGGGTGAGTTACCTTCTTGGGTTTCTGACTCCATCTTCTCTTGGGGTTATAAGACTCCCCCAGTTTTCTCAACCTTTCAACCAATGTTTCTTCCCCCGATGAACCAGGTTCATCTGTAGCTTTCTTCAGACTTGCAAGACCTACTGCAGCTTCCACTACTATGCTTCCCCCTAAATCAGTGACTTCTTCTCCCATAGTTTCAGGAATGGGGCCACAGATAACCAGCGTGGCACCATCCTCCCTAGATCCCCTCACATCTTCTTCTCCCTCTCTATCAGGAATTCTTTCTTTTCTCCCACCCTTCTTTATTCTAGGTATTTCGAACTCAACAACAGACCCTACCAACACGAATCTTTTATCAGCAGAAGCAAATTCATAATCGATTTCAAGATTACCTTTTTCAGAATTGGTTGAACCCGGTGCTTCTTCCTCATTAGCTTATTTGAAGGACTCATTGGATGAATCTGACTTAGTACCCTTGTCTGCTTTAACAAGGTCCTCCAAGAATTTTTCTCTAGCCCCAGAAGCAACAGATTTCCAGGCAAGAACTTTAACACGACGATTCTTGGGGGCAGGAGTAGGGTTTGGAGTGGGTTCAAGAACGGGTGTATTTTCAGGGGATGATGGAATTTCTGGTGATTCGGAGCTGTAAACAGATGGAGAATTGGAGACAGATTCAGAATTTCCTCCATCGTAATCACAATTAGGTGAGGAATTAGACGAAGAAGCTGGTGGAGGTGAAGATATTTTTATGCTTTGTTAAGAGGAAAGGACGAGTTGCAAGTTTTGGGTAGTGTAATATGAGTTAAACTTAGTTTGAAGGAAGCTTTATTAAGATAGGAGTAATGATTGCCTTTTATAACATATGGCCATTAATTTTACAACGGATAAAAAATTTATTCAAGTGGAAGTTTTTTGTAGGAGTGTCATTGATTTGACGGTTAAGAGTTCCCTATTTCTAGGCTAATTGAGTGTTGATGTGACTCCTTGGAACGGGTTCATTTATGGATTAGTACAGAGAATTAGTAATGAACCAAATATAGATAGAATCCTGCTCATGTGTGACTGTAATTGAATTACTATATGGAGAAGAGTA
>ML369458.1:15936-31258 GCA_005239525.1 Nicotiana knightiana
AATTTACAAAGATAGATAAACATTATTAGTATCCAGGGAATCATATTAATACATGGCACAAGAGTATGGAAATAAGGACATGATGCTGAGCAATTATTAATCTGATTAAGTACCTAATTAAAATTCTAGCTAAAAATTTAAAAAAAAAAATTTCTTTCTCTTCAATCAGGTAATCTTAGTCATCCCTAATTCCAGCCTGTTTCTCACAAAATGCTCCCTACTAAGTGCTTTAGTGAATATATCAGCAATTTGATGATCAGTAGCACAAAATTCGATTGAGATCATTCCTTTTTCATAGTTATCCCTTAGGAAATGGTGTCTAACATCTATGTGCTTAGTCCTTTTGTGATTAGTCGGGTTCTTCGTCATACTAATAGCACTAGTGTTATCACAAAATATAGTAATGCATCCCACATCAATACCAAAGTCCATGAGTTGTTGTTTGATCCATAACAACTGGGCACAGCATGAGGCTGCAGCCACATATTCAGCCTCAGCAGTAGACAAGGCTACTGAATTTTGTTTCTTGGTAGCCCAAGACACAAGGCATGAACCCAAAAAGTGAGCCATACCTGAAGTACTTTTCCTGTCAACCAGGAATCCTGCATAATCAGCATCAGCATATCCTACAAGGTCGAAATTACTACCTTTAGGATACCAAAGGCACAAATCAGTGGTGCCTTTCAAATATCTCAAAATTCTCTTTACTGCAGTGAGGTGGGACTCCTTTGGATTTGCCTGAAACCTAGCACACAATCCCACGCTGAACACAATATCAGGTCTGCTGGAAGTGAGATACAATAGAGACACAATCATCCCTCTATAAAGCTTCTGATCAACAGATGAACTAGGTTCATCCACATCCAATTTTTGTAGTTGTGGCTATGGGAGTGTCTATTTCTTTTGAGTCTTCCATTTTAAACTTCTTGAGCAATTCTTTCACATACTTTTGTTGGTGGATCATTGTTCCATTTGGGTTTTGCTTAATTTGCAAGCCTAAGAAAAAGTTTAGCTCACCCATCATACTCATCTCAAACTCACTTCCCATTCGCATAGAAAATTCCTTGCTCAATTTTTCAGAAGTCGCACCAAATATGATATCATCCACATATATTTGCACAACCANNTGTTTGAGACCATATAGAGCCTTGTCGAGTTTGTATACGTGGTCAGGTGAATACTTCTTTCAACACCTGGAGGTTGCTTGACAAATACATCTTCCTTCAGATAGTCATTTAGAAAGGCACTTTTACATCCATCTGATGAAGAGTGAATTCCATGTGTGCAACAAATGCTATAAGAAGTCTGATTGCCTCCAGTCTTGCCACAGGGGCAAAGGTCTCATCATAGTCAATTCCTTCTTCTTGACTATATCCTTGAACAACTAATCTTGCCTTATTCCTTGTAACAGTTCCATCCTCATCGAGCTTGTTCCTGAAGACCCACTTGGTGCCAATTACAGATCTATCTAGTGGCCTGGGTACCAAGTGCCATACTTGACTTCTTTCAAACTGATTCAGCTCTTCTTGCATGGCATTTACCCAATCAGCATCTTGTAGGGCTTCCCCAATGTTCTTTGGTTCAATCATGGATAGAAAGGCATCAAATGCACACAGATTTTTCAAGGATGATCTTGTCTTGATTCCAGATGCCAAATCTGTTATGATGTTCTCAAGAGGGTGAGAACTCTGATATCTGTGTGGCTTAAGTACCAGTTGTTCATTCCTAGATGATTCCATGATGTCTTGTTGTTGTAGAGCAGGATCAGGGACAGGTTGCATATGTTGAGTTCCCCCTGTCATGATGCTTAGGGTAGTTGAACCTGGTCCATTGCCTGTTCCACCTTTCATGCTTGCTTCAATGTGATCACTGTTTCTTACCAGTCCAAGCTCCTCATCTTCAGGTTCATGTCTCTCAGCAAGAATGTTAGTTTCATCAAAGATAACATGTATACTTTCTTCTACACACATATTTCTTTTATTATACACTTTATAAGCTTTACTATGTGATGAATATCCCAAGAATACTCCCTCATCACTTCTGGAGTCAAATTTTCCTAGGGAATCTTTGCCATTATTGTGTACAAAACACTTGCATCCAAAAGCCTTAAAGTGGGATATGTTGGGCTTTCTCCCTTTAAGTAATTCATAGGGAGTTTTCTCTACCAGAGGTCTAGTCATGCATCTATTGATTATGTAACAAGCAGTGTTTATTGCTTCAGCCCAGAAGCTGTGAGGTAGTTTGCTAGATAGGAGCATGGTTCTTGCCATGTCTTCAAGAGTTCTGTTTTTCCTTTCAACAACCCCATTTTGCTGTGGGGTTCTAGGAGCAGAAAAGTTATGATTAACACCATGTTCATCACAGAACTCAGCAAACTTAGCATTCTCAAATTCAGTACCATGGTCAGATCTTATTGATGCTAGTTGATGTCCTAATTGATTTTGAGTTTTCTTGACAAATGAGGTGAACATATCAAATGCTTCATCCTTAGATGCCAGGAATAAGGTCCAAGTGAACCTTGAATAATCATCAACTAGCACCATCACATATCTCTTACCACCTCTACTCAGAGTTCTCATAGGACCACATAGATCCATATGAACCAGTTCCAACGTCCTGGTGGTACTGACTATTTTCTTACTTTTGAAAGAGGGCCTTACCTGCTTCCCCCTTGCACATGCCTCACAAACTTTGTCTTCCTTGAACTTAATGTTAGGAAGTCCTACCACTAAGTCCTTAGAGACTAGTTTGTTAAGCTGAGTTAGACTTGCATGACCAAGTCGTTTGTGCCACAGCAGGGGATCACTGTCCAACATACTTAGACAAGTGAGTTCATTTTCAGGCAGTGTGGACAAGTCTATGACATAGATGTTATTCATTCTTTTTCCCTGCAAAACAATCTTGTCAGTAAGCAGGTTAATCACAAAATATTTTGTGGACGTGAAAGCAACCAGGTTACCTCTATCACATGTTGTGATACAATGATCAAACTATATTTCAAGCTATCTATTAGATACACATGTTCAATAGATCGTGTATCATCCCTACCTACCTTACCAACCCCAATGATTTCACCTTTCCAAAGGAGACATTTCCTCCTTTTGAGACTTTCAAGTGAAAGGAATTGTTCCATGTTCCAGTCATATGCTTTGAGCAGCCACTATCCAAGTACCAAATCTGGATACCTCCTCTCACTTGAACCTACAAAAGGAATCAAAGGTTAGTCTTAAGAACCCAAACTAATTTGGGTCCTTTTCTATGAGAGAACAGATGAATCAAAATTTTTCCTGGCCCAATTTGGCAGCCAGTTTTTCCCTTTTACAAACCTCTCATTTTTTCGACTGGCCTGCTCTTTTGCAGTACACTCATATTTATAGTGCCCAGTCTTACCACAATGGGTGCAGATTTTATTCTCGGGAAGAGTGAGATACTTGTTTTTGGGATCCCACTTGGGCAATTGACTTCCAAAGCCAATCCCTCTCCTGTTGCTACTATGATTCTCTTGAAGCCATATCAGGGCGTCAGAGGATTTATTCCATTTACAGATTCGATCTAATTCATGTTTGACTTTGCCAAGTTGTTCATTAAGAGTTCTTATTTGTTCGTCCTTGGCATACATCTTATCTTTTAATTTTCCTATGTTTTCTTCTAACATGATATGAGAATGATCAACAACCTTTTTACTTGATCCTAGCTTTAGCTTTAAGTTATCAGATTTTAGTTCTAGAATCTCAGTTTCAAGAGGATGAACCTGGTTCAACAAGTCAGTGTTTTTCTTTTCAGATTCACTGACTCTGATTTCCAGGTTTATGCATTTTGCTTTTAGCATTGCACATTCTTTAGATAGTTGATCCTTATCTTTGGATGTTTCCTCATAATCATCTACGAAATCAAGTAGCAACTCAGATAGTTTTTCCTTAGATAGGAACTTTACTTTGTTTTTAAGATGAGAGATACTTACCTCTGGTTATTCATGTGATTCCTTGTCAGATTCTCCAATCTCCATGAGCGCCTGATCTTCAGTCTCCCCATCTTCTGATTCTTCATCTGAACTCCCCCCCCCCAAGCAGCAACCATAGCCTTTGTTGTGGTTGTCTTGGGTTGAACTTGTTCCTTCCTCCTGTTCCTTCTCTCATATCTTTCCTTTTCCCACTCTACTTCCCACTGAGGACAATTTTTAATGAAATGGTCGGTCTTACCACATTTATAGCATCCCTCGTTGGTTGGTCTTTCTGGAGCCTTTGCTTTGTTGTAGTTTCCTCCTCTAGAGATAACTTTCTTCCTCATGAGAAAGTTTATGAATTCTTTGGTGATCATGGCCATATCATCATCTTCCAGATCTGCTCCATCAGTGATTCTTAGGGCTAGACTCCTCTCCTTCTTTGGACCATCCATCTTCATTGTCTGCCTTCTCAGTTCATAGGCAGTGAGGTTTCCAATTAGCTCATCCAATCTGAGGGTTGCCATATTTTTAGATTCCTGGATAGCAGTGATTTTGCTTTCCCAAGAAATAGGCAAGACCCTTGTTAGGATCTTCTCAACCTTGTCCTCTTCAAGAATGATTCTTCCAAGAGACTTCAGTTCATTAGTCAAGGTTGTGAACCTTGTGTACATCTCTTGAATAGTCTCTCCTTCTTTCATAGTGATGTTTTCATACTGAGAGTATAGTAGAGTACCTCTTGACCTTTTTACCTGAGGTGTTCCTTCATTGGTTACTTGCAAGGTGTCCCAAATCTCTTTGGCAGTGGTGCAATTTTGGATTCTGCTGTACTCGTCTGGACCTAGTCCGCACACTAGCCACTTTTTGACCTTTGCATTCTTCTCCCATTTCTTTAGATCCTCATCAGTGCAATCAGATCTTGTCTTTGGTATATCTATACCTTCAGCAGTCTTCATCATGGTAGCTAGAGGACCATCAATGACTATGTCCCAGATTTCATAGTATTCTCCAATTAGGTAATCCTTCATCCTATTTTTCCACTATGAGTAGTATTGGCCATTGAAGAGTGGTGGCCTTGCAGTTGATTGACCTTCCCAATTTCCAGGTGGTGCACTCATCTTGATCTTCTCCAAGGTGTTAGCCTTTCAAGGATAACCTGCTCTGATACCAATTGATGTTTTAGACTTCAATACCACACAAGAAGATAGGTTACTTTGTGTGGTACCCAATTTTCCGAGTGCTGTCTCTCTAGAAGAACCTGGTTCTTCTTGGTGTTCCAACTACTACTGTTGCGGAATAATAAAAAGCAGTAAAGTAAAAACACAGAGATTTTTACGTGGAAAATACCTGGCTCAAAAGGTGAAAAAACCACGACCTACTCCTCAGTAGTATTTTCTCAACTCTTCACTAAAAACTCTGAGCCAAACGGACTTACAAAATAAACTCTTTTGTAATCCTAAGGATAACTCTAATCCCTTTGTAGTAACTAGCCCCTAGCTAATTTCTACACACCTCAATTTACCTCTAACTTGATCAATACGTACCTATTACAATTGCTTCTATGAAAACTGAAAGATACAATATTAAAAACTCCTACTACAATCAACTAGACTCAATAATCAATCAGATGGAACTGGTTATTCTAGTTGAACTGTAGCCTTTGTATCGCACAATGATTCTGCTAGCAAAAATAACTCTGGGAATTTTCTTTCAGACTTTGATTCACTTCAGCTTTGTGCGTGTTTTATTCCAGTAGAAATACATCAAGTATTTATAGAGTCAGTCGTTGAGCTTGTCTTCCAATTCTAGTCCAACTCTACCTGGGTGAACCAATTCGAACCAAACTCAACTTCCTTTCTTTTGTTACTTTCCTTGCTGAATTCGACTTCAATTAATCAGATCAGTTTTCAACCTTTTCACATTAGGAGAAAATCTCTTGATTCATTGATATTTCATATTCAAAACATCTCCTAAGCACATATGGTTCATGTACCAGCTAGTCAGTCCAAGATGTGTGCTCTGATGGACCTGGTTCAACTGGTCGGCCTTTTGTCAGTCTTCAAAACTATGCAGTGACATGGGTCAACACACACAATGCACTGCATAACGCACATGATTATAAAAACATCCTCTAATAATAATAGCTGAAATTCCAAGAATCTCACGCTCCCAATGCACCTCATGACATATACAAATCATGTTCTAACCCCTTGCAATACCGCCACGACGGAGGAGCGTAGAAATTCATAACCAATTGCCGAATCAACAAATCATTGAATCTATACTCGTGACAAGAACCTTTACATCCTCATGGACCAAATAATGGCATTTGCTCCTTGATACACTTCACATAATCTGATTGCATTGATCCCAGATCTAATAATCTTGTCTCACCCAGTACGAATTGATCAGGTCGTAAGCCACCCCATACACGACTAAAAGTCCCATATGACGCCACAATGTGCCCATAGGCTACCAACTCGAATGTGCTACATAAGCAAAATGAACTCTGGAAGGGACTAATCAACCCACGCAACTAATATGAACTTTCATCAGAAAATGGGAAACAAAACACACAAAAATAGAATATAGAGATCCGTACTCAACATCATACTGTTGCGGCGTGCAACCCCATCCAAATAACATACCTGTGGCGACGTGTCACCCGATCCGAATAACATACCCATGGCGGCGTGCCACCCGATCCACACATAAAATTCACAGAAGGAGATACACAATGAGCTAAATTGCTAACTACTACAAAATACTGAATATAGGTCACAAGAAATGCTAGGTGTACAATATCATCCTTGGGGAGACATATAGCGCCATAAGCTACAGAACTCAAGCACAATTGAGGTGCGATATATGATCCGAATCTCGAGAGCCATCCTGCTCACATAACACCATCGCCACGTGGAACCTCAACACCTAAGAAATTCATCAAGCCATTCCACAACTCACACGGTACAACATAATATTACATGAAATAGCCGACGACGGAACAACATCCAATGTTCTAATACTCCTCCATGAAGAGTCCTATACTGAAATGAACACATCTAGCTCACATAGAGCCCATAATCATATTCAAATTCATCCACAAACCTCAAGCCGATTCTAATCGCACCACACTTGAAAAATAGCCATTCGAGGGTCCATAATACCCCATTTTCCCATAATGCACAAGAACAATCATCATAATCGAAGAAAACTTCCACATTCCGCAACCACATGAACCGAGCGCCCTCCAGGCATAAATTCTCAAATAAGCGATATTACCACATTCTTCATACTTGGTCTAAATCTTCAATCAGTTAAGTGACTACATGTCACACTTATACAATCTTCTCGAGGTCACGCTTCCACGACCTTCCACACAAAGCAACAAGTCTGCACATTCATACCACTGGCCGCACTAACGTTGTAAAGCAAATCAAGAATCCATAATCAGGATGCAAGGCCTCTTTCACAAAACACCGATCTCATATGATGCTGAAAGGCAATACCAGCCTACTCTAAACATTAAAATCCCTTTCCTTCTCATCCGAGCTCGTGACATCCTTGCCAACACCGAACTGCAACCCTGAATCCTCACTTTCAAATTTCCTACCGCTCACTGCACCTAACATGCCAATATGCCATCGCACATGAATCTCATCATAACTCCTGAACCACTAGTAGGGTAAACACTTCATTAGATAGAAACCTTATACTTAACTCATTTCAAGAGAACTATAACACACGAATAAATTCTCATAACCGTAGAATATACAAATCCTCAAGTAGTGGTCTAAACCACCATAACCTTTTTGGGATCCGCCTACATATAACAGGCCATAACACTTGGATGCTTCCAAATAAAATCAATTACGACAGCCGACAAGCACTCGCACGCACCATCACCAATCACATGCATAACTTAATCACGCTGAAGGAATTGATCACTGCCATCAATATGCCAATTCCATCACGGATAACCAATCTAACTTCTTATTATTTATCTTTAGCTGTATTAGAAACAATAATAGCTTCATTTAAAAAATCGTGTACCCAAATTCGCACTCATCTCGAGTGACCTTATATCACGAGACCATGTTGTCTCAAATCCCACGGATCATCTCATACCCTCCAATGGTGCACTACAAGCCGAAGACAACATAGAACACTCTAAGCCCCTTTTCATACTCCGCTGCAAGAGCTCGATACTCAACCATACTATAGATTCGAAATCCTTAGGCACCACACTTCAACCCTTGAACCCACTAGGACCGTTATTGAGAGTCACCCACTTTGACTTGCACCCGAATATAATCAACTCCAAGGCACTTCTAGAATCTGAACACCTCTCAATGAATCACATGACTGAATCACTACCCTTATAACTCACCTATGTACGAAGCATAAATCTTGAATCTTCCCAAAGCCTAAACCTGAGTCAATAAGGCCAATATTGCACACATTTATCAAATCTTATGCTCAATTACCACTTATGTTTTCTTCCCTTAGCTGTAATAAACCACTAATATACCGATAACCAGAATTTTCACCAGTAGATAACCATGCACCCCAATTGTAGGCGGTGGGACTCTCCCGCTTAGCCTGAAGCCACTATTACACAACTCTGGAGCCCACCAAGATTCTCTCTTCATTGTTGACATGATCTCGCACAACCAACTCTTCAAATTCCTCGAAATCCTTTTGTTTGACCTTTCATGAACACCCTGAATTACTAACCACATTCACATATTCGACCCCTTACCAGATAACCGGTAGAATCCTTTGTAGAAGCTTTGTCAACATCACGCGACCGCTAGCCCGCTCACAGGAGATGACCCACCTGTGGAAATTACATGCCGACATCTTCCAACATCGATGCACGGGGTACAATGACCACGACATCGACAACCCATCCTGAACCCGTGCTCATTCACCAACTGTACTAGTCCGTCTACTTCTTATGGACATCAACTAAATATGCGACAATATCTTCCAATTCAAATTTGTATTGCATCCTCCTTCATATAAAACAACTCCTTTTCTGTTGCATCCAATCTCCCGGCGTATGATAGCCAATATTTCAATTTAAGCCCGTGGACCCAATCATTGTCCACTAAAATTCCCCAAATCACTCTAAACTTTTCCTTAAAGTGTGCAGCTATCCTACCACAGAATCCCATATGCTACGCTGCCACTCTCCCACTTTGGTCAAACTCACCCTTCTAAGCAACTGCTCAACTTTCGCTTCTTACACCTTGCCTTCTAGAAATTTAACCATTGCCTAATACTTCCCACATGTCTTTCCTCATCATTTGCTGCCCAGTTGTTACCTCAAATCAATATCTATCTTTGTCGCACCTAAACCAGCAGATCGCCACAACTTTAAACCTTTCCGAAGATAATCTTTATCGAGCCACCTACATTAGAAACACTGATCCGATCCAGAACTACCGCACACCTCGACCTTTGACAGTCGCTTCCCCGACACTATTTCATTATATCCTGCCCCAAAGGCGAATTGTAAAAGATCATAACACCGGCGAACTTAACATATTCAATCGAGGACGACGACACCACGTCGTAGATGAAAACTCCACCACACTTGAAAACACCAAGTCTCGTTACTCTATCAACCCAAACTTGAGCACTTATAGTCCGATTGACTTTCCTCCGCCGAAAATGAAATATCGAGTCTTTGAATCGCGCTCTGAGTAAACCTCCTTTCAAGTCGTTCACTGCCTCGACACACTGGCAAGCATCCTACCATCACCTCAATACCGTGCGATAACCAATCGTGAGCATCATAGCAATCTGCGCATAGCCTCAAAGCTCCCAGAAATGCAGTTACCGAGCTGAAATGACAGAATATCCTTTTGCAAGGCGACGATAATAGCCCAAATAACCGTCCAGGGAGAAACATCTCGCACCACATATGGAGTACCATTACAATTTCCTCAATTCTCAATTTATAGCAGGCGCTTCTCACAAGATTGCGTAGGAAAGAAACATAGGCATAAGCCTCAAAGGAATCAAATTGCACGATGAGGAATCAAGAAGGGAAGTACTCCTAACATCCCTGTAGCCTCTCGAAGATAAGTACAAACGTCTCTGTACCGATCCGCAAGACTTGCTCATGACTCGTGTAACCTAAGGGAACCTAGTGCTCTGCTACAATGTTGTCACAACCCAAAACCCTATTAAAGGTCGTGATGGCGCCGGACACCACTGTCAGGCAAGCCAACACTAAAAATTGATTAAATCTCTGTTTTTGTATTTTGAAACCATTTCTTTTCATTACATTAATTAGTAATTAATGGACTTTACTGAGTAAATAACGATGTCTTAACAAATTCAAATAATAATTAAATCCCAAGGTCATCCCAGAACCCGGTGTCACAAGTGCATGAGCAATTTCTAGGAAAACAAATGAGATACAATAACCGTCCGGAATACAAGTGGGTCAGTAGAGAAAATACAACATGATACTTTGAAGGAGACTCTGCTGGCTGCGGATCGTCTCGAGAGATGCAGCTCACCTAAGTCCCTATATCCACCATGCCACTGCGCCAAGCTAGGCCACTAGATATACTTGTGCCTATGCAACAAAAATGCACAGCAAGTGTAGTATGAGTACAAAAACAACGTGTACTCGGTAAGCATCCCGCGCAACCACGAAGAGGTAGTGACGAGAGGTCGACTTTGACACTTACTAGAGGTCAAGTTAATATAAATATATGTGACGCCAAGCATGGATGTCATAATTAAATTACAGGTAACACAGAAAGTGACAACTTCTTTCATAAGTAAATTTCAGTTTCCGTCATTTCAGTTGACAATTTATACTTCAAGGAAATTAAGAAGCTCAAATCACGGAAAGTACGAAGAAAATAGCATGCACAAATAACGCTGAGGTCGTACGGCCTGATCCAACATAAATGTAAATTGTGCACTGCCGAAGGGTCGAACGGCGCGAACCATAGATGCATCTATTTTTCCGCTCGTGAATCGTACATGTGACACGGTCCCCGCTCGCGAATCATACATGTGACGCGGTTAAATACAAATATAAATTTATACCCAACTCGCGAATCATACATGCGACGTGGTTAAAAATAGATTTCTCAACTTATTAAAGTATTCTTCCATTTCCTTTCAAAATGTGAAATTTCAGTGAAAACTTTCAAGATTTTCATTTTTGGATAACAATTTTTGACTCCTTTCAAAGTATTTAATAAGCATGCTCAATCTAGCTCCTTCTTAGAGCAAAAATACACACAAATCAAATATAATAACAACAAATCATGATGTGAGCCTAAAACTACCCGGACAGAGGCATGACTAGTAGCTACACACGGACTCTCGTCACCTCGTGCGTACGCAACCCTCTCCCCCCCCCCCACAAACAGTAGTACATAAATAATCATTTCACTTATGGGGACAATTCCCTCTTACAAGGTTAGAAAGGAGACTTACCTCGCTCCGAAGTTCCATAACCGGCTTTCAAGCCCTTCCGATGACTCAAATTGATGCACAACACCCCAAAACTAGTCAATAATTATGCAAACCCATAAATGTGTACTCGATTACTCATACCAATTCAATTTATAAAAATTCCTAACCCCGATCGAAAAGTCGATAAAAATCACCCTCGGGCCCACGTGCCCGGATTCTGAAATTTTTCGAAGATAAAGATCACCCATAACTTTACGAACCCAAATATATAATTTACTCCCAATGTTATTCTCAAAATCGTGGTCAAAATCCAAGAATACCAAATTCCTAGGTCTTCCTCAAAATCCCAAACTTCTACAAAATCATGTATTAACTTGAAATGAGCGGGAGCAACTTACCTTGTGATACTTGAAGAATATCTCCCCTTGAAGCTCTTAAAAATCTCCCAAGCCAAATGAAAAATGGGAGAAAAATGGCCAATTCCCGTTTATAAAAAAAACATCACTGCCTCTAGCCCTTTCTGCACCTGTGGTCACTTGACCACTTCTGCGGTTCCGCAGGTGCGGCCCTACAACGGCATCTGCGGTCCTTCACCAGGCCCTCTTTTTCGCTTCTGCGCTTCTCCTTCCGCAGGTGCAGTAAGATGATCGCATCTGTGGTCCCAGGCTAGCCAGCCACTTCCACTTCTGCGGCACTAAGGCCGCTTCTACGGCTCCGCACCTGCGGCCAAAACCTCACAGGTGCGGTCACACCACATGACAGCAACTTCCTTCTTTCTTCAAATTCCAAGTTTGATCCATTAACCATCCGGAATCCATCTGAGGCCCCCGGGACCCCGTCCAATCACACCAACCAGTTCCAAAACATAATGCGGACCTGCTCGAGGCCTCAAATCATATCAAACAACGCTAATTCCACGAATCGCACTCCAATTCAAGTTTAATGAACTTTAGAATTTCCAACTTCGACATCCGACGCCAAAACCTATCAAATTACATCCGATTGACCTCAAATTTTGCACACAAGTCATATTCAACATTACGAACCTAGTCCAACTTCTGGAATTGAAATCCGACCCCGATATCAAAAAGTCCACTTCCGGTCAAACTTCTCAAAAACCTTCAAAATTATAACTTTCGCCAATTGACCCCGAAGTGACCTACGGACCTCCAAACTCATATCCGGACGCGCTCCCAATATCAGAATCACCATACGGAGCTATTCCCAAACTCGAAATCCCAAACGGACATCGATAACATTGAAATGCACTTCAACCCAAATTTATGAATTTCTTCCAAAAATGCCAACTTCCATAATAGACGCCGAAACGCTCCCGAGTCGTCCGAAACCCGATCCGGACATACAGCCAAGTCTGAAATCATCATACGAACCTGCTAGAACTTTCAAATCCCGATTCCGAGGTCGTTTACTCAAAAATTTAACCTTAGTCAATTTTCCAACTTAAAGCTTCTGAAACGAGAATTCTCTTTCCAAATCAACTCCAAAAACTTCCGGAATCCAATTCCGACCATACGTAAAATTCATAATACTTGAGGTGAAGCTGCTCATGGCCTCAAACTGTCAAATGACGTGCTAGAGCTCAAAACGACTGGTCGGGTCGTTACAACATGGCAGAGTCACACACAAGAACAAGTGGGGATACAATAGAATGTCTAACATGAGAGCCTAGTGAGAGTAGCATAGAAGAACAAGTATTTAGTTGAACGTGGGATAACTTAACATGTGGGGCATCAGTCATAAAACCAAAGTTCAGGAACATTACCAAGATTAACAGGATAAGTAGGCATCAAGACTTAGACCAATTAAACATAGAAGAAAGGCTATGTACTGAAATATTTGGCAATATTTGAGGAACACAGACTTGAACAAATCAGGAGCATACATTATACTTTACAAGTAGCAAGAAAATATGTCATGATGTTTCAAGAGTTGAGGTAACACTGGCATGTGGAAATTACAAGTACAAATCAATCACCAAGGAGTTAACAAGTTGTAGATGAATGGCTCAATAGGAAGTTATACATTCGTACAAATTCTGGGTGTGAATTAATCTATCACAAGAATATAAACAAGAAGGGAGATGAAATCTTGACAAACATCATGATAGTATTCAGCCAATACATAAATACATTGGCTAAGCCGGCTTAAGACAATCAGAGGTCATGGGCATGCATCAAAATTTAGAGCTTTAGGCAAGTTCTTATGCTAGGAAACACAAGGCTACTGGATAACTTCAAAGCAAAGAGGACTACAAACAGGGACAATATAATAGCATATTGGTTCATCGAAGCTTAAGAGACATAGATATGCAGAGCATGGACATAAGCACAAGAACATAAAATTGCGATAGTCAAAGTCACTTACCAGTTACAAATTAATGAACAAACAAATGAGAAGAACAGTTTCCAACAACGATTTGATTGGCAGTAGCAAAGAACATTAGAATCCCCAAAATCCCAGCGCGTCATACTTCCTAGGGGTTTCAAATGAACCCCGAGCAGTGCTCCCACTGAGAAAGAATACAATCGAATTTGAATGGCCTTGGCTTTCAGCCGGCCAAGGTCTCAAGTTTTAGAGTATAATAAGTGAGAATGAGAATAATGTAGTGATCGTTAAGGTCTAACGGGAATCAGGGGAGGGGTTTATATAGTAGCCGATTAAGCAAACAAAACATGGAAAACAATCAATGTACACATAAAGGAAAGAAAAGATCTCATGCAATCAGAATCGGTAAAAGAGATGGAGATATCAAACCCTAGTTGGGTTCAACCAACTATAAATCGAACTAGGAGTGCAAGCATCGTCTTCTTTCGAGTGTATGCAGACGAAATACCGTCTAAATCCTTGAAGATCGAAGTCAACTAGGCCTGCTTTTGAAAGGTAGTTGCCAAAAATAGGTCAATAACTAAGTAACACCACATGCGTATGTACAATAGTGAAGTACCACAAAATAGGTAAGTGAATCAATGATTGATTCCATTTTAGGGTCGGATTTGGAGGGGTTTAGAGATACAGCGGCTAGGGTTTCTCAAAGAAGAAGAGAGAGTAAAGGGTATTTAGTGGCGACGACTTTAGGAGAATGGGTAGGGCTTCGTGGGGTTTGGGTAATTAAAAGTGAGAGAGAGGTTGTGGGCCATTGATCTTTGAGATCAACAACCAGGATTGAATGAGAGACAAGGCGGGTTGGAGAACGGGTCCCGACCAGGTTAAAAAATTAAAGGGGTCGTCTGCTTTGGGCTGGAGAAGTTGGGCCAGGGATTTGGGTGTTTGGGGTACTAATGTGGTCCAAAAATTGGCATAACTTGGGCTATATTTTAAATACAAGGAAGTAAGGGAAAATAATTTAATAAAATAGTTAAATAAAAATAAATAAAAATATAACAATGCTATTTATGAAACTTAATACTTAAAACAATAATTGTATAAATAATATAAAAATCATTTTGACCTTAAATAAATGACAAATGCAATTAATTATAAAATACAGGCTATTATTGCAAAAGTGCGTAATTAGCATAAAAATGCCAATGTAGTTATATAAAATGAAGTAAAATATTATGAGGCGTATATACATGTATAATAATAAATATGAATGATTAAGTCACCATAAAATAATTTTAAGGAGTAATTAATAAATATTTGAACAATTTGAGTGCAAGAAAATCAATTTTAAAATCTTTAAAAATTATGAAAAATTATAGAAAATACTTATATGACCCTTGTAAGTGCAAAATAATATTTTGAAAGTATACAGAATGCATTGTAAAATATGAGGGAAAAACTGGATATCAAAAAATAGTTGGTGGACTTAAAAATATATATTTTATTGTCAAAAGATTGTCAGTATCCAGGGAGGTCGAGGCTATGAAATCGCCAAGTTTGGGGGGGGGGGGGGTATTAAAAAACACG
>ML369458.1:31298-74249 GCA_005239525.1 Nicotiana knightiana
AGTTTGGGGGGG
Source organism: Nicotiana knightiana (assembly GCA_005239525.1). NCBI lineage: Eukaryota > Viridiplantae > Streptophyta > Magnoliopsida > Solanales > Solanaceae > Nicotiana > Nicotiana knightiana. The sequence goes on from ML369458.1 coordinate 31,311, forward strand.
GGGGGTGTATTAAAGAACACGTGAAGTTTAAGGGGAAACTAAATAAAAGCTGCCAAGTTCAAGCCTGGGGGGTCCCAAACTATTCTGCCAGTTTTTAAACTTGACTTAACTACAAATTTTGATACCAAACCAGTCCAAATCACATTCAATCTTGTTCAAATTTTGTATATTGCCTTATCTATATGTTCTTAACGAATTTCAACCATACTCCTTGAGAAAACCCTTTTTTGTCATATATATATATATATATATATATATATATATATATATATCATTGATAATAAATTTTGATTCCAAACTAGTCTAATTCACCTTTAAATTTTTTCAAATTTTGTATATTGCCTCATCTATGCGCTTATTCGCAACAATATCCATTGAGAACAAATATTTTTGTGCCTATATTTTTTTAATATTGTATATCATTGATAATTTTTTTGGCTATTTTTGATAGTATGACTAAAATAGCTAGTTGTTGGTAGATATTATCTTTTTTTATAAAATACATTTTCGTAAGATTCCCTTTTAACTATTGGCAGTGTGACCTTATTCATTAATTAGCACTAGTTGTTGATTCTGGTTAATCTCATCATAACTAATTCCATCATAACTAATCTCAACATTATTAATACGTCATATCCAATTCTATTCTTATACACCCTACCAAACAACCCCTTAGAGTGCAAAATTATTTGGATACAAAGGGTAGGGCTGCTTATCGATCGAATTAAAGGGGAAATTTACACGTAACGGTTCGACTTATTGATTTTGGCTTATAAATATAGTAATCTACAAACTAACCAATAAGATATTCAGTGGATTGGTACTAGATTTGCGATTATCCATGATTTATCGGCTACATAAAAAAAATTAAAATAAGATACATGGACTATAATTGAATAAAGATAATGGGAAACTTAATACATATTCCAAATTAGGGCACAGCGAGATCATCACTCTCACACCACGGTAAATTTTGCAGCATTTCAACAAAGACTTATGATATCATAGTCGAAACTTCTCATTCTCTGCCATTGAAGATGAGGAGAATTTCTCTGCATTGCCCTCGCGATGGTATTCCCTTTATAGCTTTCTTTTATATTTATCCTTCTTGTTCGGCAATTACAATCAGAGGCTATAGTAATACATCCATTTCAGTAAAGGGTAAATTTGGGGTAAATAGCAACTTTGATAATGTAAAGTTTTTAGATGATTCTCTAACTCTCTTCCATCAAATGATCAGAATGAAGCCTCTTCCGTCTCTTGTCGACTTCTCTAAATTATTTAAGACTATGCTAAATATGAAGCATTACTCTGCTGTAGTTTCTCTTTTTGGAGAAATGCAGAAATCGTATATCCAGATTGATGGGTTCATCTTGAGTATCGTCATTAATAGTTATTGCCTGATGCATCGTGTTGATTGTGGATTTTCGGTGTTACCCATTTACTTGAAGAATGGCATTCCATTTAATGTTGTCACCTTTAACACCCTAATAAGGGGATTCTTCGCTGAAAATAAGGTCACAGATGCAGTTAACTTGTTCAAAAAGTTGGCGAAAGAGAAGATTTGTGAGCCTAATGAAGTCATGTATGGAACAGTCATGAATGGGCTCAGCAAGAGGGGCCATACTCAAAAAACTTTAAGTTTGCTCCGGTTAATGGAAGTAGGGAAAACTAAGCCAAACATACGTAACTACAACATTGTTATAGATGCGCTTTGCAAAGATAGAAACTTAGATGCTGCTATCAACCTTTTGAGCGAGATGAAGCAGAAAGTCATTCCTCCAGACATAGTCACATATAATTCATTAATTGATGGTTTGTGTAAGCTTGGTCAGTGGGAAAAGGTTAGGACTTTGTTCTCTGAGATGGTGAATTTTAATATTTATCCAAATGTGCGCACCTTCACCATGGTGATTGATGGACTATGCAAAGAAGGGAAAGTTGAAGATGCCGAGGAAGTAATGAGACATATGAACGAAAAAGGTGTAGAGCCTAATATATTCACTTACAATGTGATAATGGATGGATATTGTTTGCGTGGTCAAATGGATAGAGCTAGGAGAATTTTTGATTTCATGATAGATAAGAGCATTGAGCCTGACATTATTTGCTATAACGTACTAATAAATGGATATTGTAAGAAAAAGAAATTGGCCGAGGCTATGCAAATGTTTCGGGAAATTTCTCAAAAGAGACCAAAACCTAATATGGTTACCTACAATACTATCTTGCAAGGTCTGTTTGAAGTTGGACGAATTGGCTCTGCAAAGCAGGTGTTCGCGGAGATGTTATCTACAGGGCCCATACCTGATTTATGCACTCATACCACTTTACTCAATGGTCTTTTTAAGTATGGACTTGTTGAAGAAGCTATGTCTTATTTTAATAAGTTGGAAATAAAGAGAGTAAGTAGAGATATCGGATTTTACAATGCTGTCATTAATGGATTGTGCAAAAATGGTGAACTCGACAAAGCTCATGCTATTTTTGAGAAGCTTTCTATAATGGGATTGCTTCCTAATTCAAGAACATACAATACAATGATAACTGGATTTTGTCTGGAAGGGTTGTTAGATGAAGCTAAAGGTATGCTAAGAAAAATGGGGGACAACAGTTGTTTGCCAAATGAGGTCACTTACAACGTTATTGTGCAAGGATTTCTCAGGTATAGCAAAATTACTGAAATGACAACTTTTATGAAGGAAATGGCCGGAAAGGGCTTCTCATTTGATGCAACTACAACTGAGTTACTGATAAACGTTATAAGAAAGAACCCTTCCGCCCTTGACATGATACCACATTTTCACTCGAAAAATAAGAAGTGAATATTTCTTTCGCTTGGTTTATTCACTATCACTATGATACAATTTCGGTTTATCTCTGCGAAAGAAATGGCATCCAGTTCAATATCTGGAGCTTTCCAGGCACACTTATTACGGAGGTACATCACTTTTGATATTTTGATTGTTTTTCCACTCTTCTTTATCTTGGAAATCAGATCTTACTGCAGTCTTAATACGATAAATAATCTGAATTCCATTATGTGTACACATTATAAGTCTGGGGATAACATTTCCGATGCTATTTAGTTATCTTTTGAGAAGCTATAACAATTGCCTGTGACATATAAGTTGCTGTTGGAACAATCTTTACAATATTTCTGAATTCTTAGTTACATCATCCTTACTTGGAACACAAGAACTGACTAGATCAACCCCATCCTTCTGTCCCCGAGTCATATAATATGAATATTTGTGAGTTTCCTGAAATTGAATTAGAAAGTTTAAAATCGATAGGGTATATTATAGGTGAACAATCAACACCGTATTCAAATTATTTAGGTATATATATTTGGAGGTTTATATGTGATTCCAGAGTAGGATGTTTTGTTGGGATTGACATTTTCATAGAACAAAAGACACCATTGACAAATATTGGGAACCATCAACACTTGAAAGTAGGCTAGAGCTTCTCTAGCATTTATTGCAACCATTGTATATGTCAAAGTTAATTTCTTTTACATAAACTTAATTCAAGTAGGCTAACAATGATATGATTTAAGTTTTAACTCGCAAAATTTAGCCGTCAAAGACCTTTTTTTTTCTCTGAAAAATTCTTTTGTTTGGAAATTTTTTATGTGTCATGCGAATTTTGCTTTCAGTTTTCTGAAAAGTATCTTAAGCTAGTCTTTAAAAAAATAATTCGTCATACCCCTAAACAGAATTGTAATAAGGACAAAAATGAAACAAGCTTTTTAGCAGTTGTATTGTATAATTCGCCTAATAATGTCAACATTCCAACACTAGCTTTAGGTGTGGTGCCAAACATACATGTCCTTAAAGTGTGCAACATTCTATCCTGCAGGTATTTCACTTTGACCTTTACTTCACTCCAATTCTCCTTAAATTCTCCCACCCCACAAAAAGATAAGAAAAAAAAGTGAGGGAAAATAGAGAAAAATGGAATTCTTGAAATGTTCTTGTTCTTGTTATGGTATTTTCTGTGTCCAGTGGAGATCCTCTAGTTCCAGCATTGAACATTTTTGGAGACTCTGTAGTTGATGTTGGTAATAATAACAATTAAAGTACACTTAAAAGCTTATGAATTTTCATCTGGCAATACAAGCAATTTGCCAGGCCTAAAAGTTTTGAATCTCCATTTTCTACAGTCTAGTATTTGCAAGATGATCTACTAGATGCCAACACAAATAGCTGGTTGTAGACATCAAAATTTTATCGGATCAAATCCATATGAAATTTGGGCAAAATCCTAAATTTAAGATACTATAGTGGAGTCCATCGAGGTTTCTTGGAGGCTACTCTATTTGAAACCCTAACTTGGAGTCTACTCTACCTGAAACCCTAGCTTGGAGGGTACTCTACCCAAAACCCTAGCTACACCTATAAAAGGGAGCCACATATTCCCTTTGCGAGGCATCTCGAAGTTCTATAAAAGATCATGGAATATTCACGAAGAGATCTAAGACATCAAATATTGTCTTTTTCAAAACCGCTGAAGTGATCGACGAATCAAATACATCTAAGTAAGTTCGCATCATCCTACGTTCGAGAAATGCGTTGGTTAAGCCCTCGAATCACGGAGAAGATCTAGAGAGAAGAATCAAGGAAATAAACAGAATTGTACCTGCATCATTTTATCAATAAAATTGTGTTTCTTCATATTTATATTGTGGTTGCAATTTATTTTTACATCGCAAATAATTTGTTGCAACACTGGTCTTTGTACTTTGTTCTCCTTCTTTTTGCCAATTTGCTTCCTCTCTCTCATTAACTCTCTTGAACCAGAAGACCCTGGAACCATAACACATGTAAGAGCATCCATGCAACGAAAGCTGGGACATTATGACAGAAAAGGTAAATTTCAAGGCTCTTCTTGTCATAAAAGAAACTTGCAGCACTGAGATGTGCTTCCTGTCAAAAGCTATTCTAGAAGCTAGATCTGTAGTTAGATTGTGAGACATACTATTACATGATATCAAATTTTGTTTATGTGTGGGTTTGCAGAACAAGCTTATCGCGGCCACACTCACACCAAAAATTAAAGTTCTGAAAGCGATGCAACGGATAACAAGGTAAGCTTAAATACTTCACCACATGTTAAGAATAATTTAATGTGGCAGCCCACCAAGTGTTCTTATACAAGATATTTTTTTTTAGCCCTCAAGGGGTGCTTACGATGTGCAGTACAAAATATAAAATTCAGTTTTCTTGCATGTGAGATGAACTTAGAAAATCTATCATCCTCTCAGCTTCATGTACATTTTTTGTTCTTACACCAAAAAACTAAAAGAGTTATACATCTATATTTTAAATTATAAATATTTTTTTTTTTGCCTTCAAAGTATCTTTTGTTTCCTTTATTTCCAGATCATCCACTAAACAATTGCTGGTACAGTGTTCCAAATTGTCGTGGCAGCTATTTGTAGTCGGGCTATCCTTATCCAACTCAGCAGCAGTTCTTTCGGAGTACTGACTTGCACCATTTTAGTTCAAATAAATTCAAAAACATGTACCGAATCTAAGCTGCGTGAACACAGTACAACAAATATGGCCTAAGACTACACTGGTTCCCACGATTGAAAAACGTGGCTAAAACTATCTATGGCCACGCTTTTTAAGGGTGACCTTTGTTTACAACTTTTGGCTACGAAATATTTAACAACACACTTAAAGTGTGCCCTTAGGAAGTATAGATTACGCTTTGCAAATGTAGCCAAATCTTAAAATAATTAGCAACACTTATTTATATTTTTGACTACGCTTTCAAGCGTGCTATATGTGTAATATTAAAAGCAACACTTTATAAGTGTACTCTAAAGTTACCCACAAAATTTTCAGAAAAAAAGGATTCCCTCCGTATATTGCCGCTTTTAGTAGTATTTCCCTCCAACTCCAAAAAGGTAAAGGAATTCCCTCATGTGTAGAATCTCCACTTTAGGGTTTCAGTACCTTCTCATACTTTAATAAAATCTTACAAAATCTGAATTTCTTACACTTTACAGAAACATATCTATGGATTCTACTCTCAAGTTGTAGGGTTGTTGGCTTCTATCTACAGTTTCTTCAAAAGGTAACATTTAACTTATTTCATATAGATTTATTTCATATGGGTTCAATTTTGAAGGTTTTAAGCATTTATTTTTGCAATTATAATAAATTTGTATGTACAAATTTTACTCCGCTTAGAAATTACGAGTTAAGTTGAAGATAGGCCAAGCATTCTGTAATTGCAGCTCGTCTGTTTCCTGCCCATAGCAGGAAAATTGATGTTCCTCTTGATGGGTTTTGTTTTCACCAAAATTTTGCAGCTTGAATTAGTTGCACAACAAATTCTATTCAATTTGAAAACAAATAGATCCAATGTGAATCTTCAACATCAATTTGTTGCAGAAGTTCGGTGAAAACAAAACACATCAGGAGCTTTCTTTTCGACCTTCAATGTGAATTTCTTCTAATTTAGCTCGTCTGTTTCCTGCCCTCTATATCACCAAATGTCTTATGTATAACTGGTTGTTTTGCAAAGGTAACAAGGAGCTGAAAAGGATTTAGAGAGCTATTTCGGGCTGTGTCTTCTAAATTATTTGGAGAGAACAGAATTTTAAATGTTTTGAAAGAAAATCAGGGTCTATTGTCTATTCACATGGTGAAATTCATGGGATAAATGGCGGAGGAATACCAACAAAGATTTTACGCATAAACGAAAATTTTGAAGTGGAAAGTAGTAGTCACATGCATTTAACTGCTGCTGTTATGTTTTCTTGTTCGAAAGAGCGAAGATCCAAGATGTTTTATGTTCTTTATGCTTACCTATTGTTGATAGGGAAAATTAATCATCTAATCTTTTTCGATTACACAGATTATTGATCACAAAAGCTAAAATTTATTCCACATATCTGAATTGCTCTTTCCTTTTCTTCCGTAGAATATTTGATTTATGGTTATGCTGCTGAAGGGGTGGCTATTTCCACAAGCTAATTGATCTCAGGTAAGTTTCAAATTTACTCTTTGATAAAAATTTCTTTGCGCATAGTATATAGGCCGAGGCAAAAGGTCCGGTTATGTGCTAATGTTCATACTACCAAAGACTTCCATATGCATGTATTCTATTTTTTTGGGTAGATTGAGGACAAAAATTGCAGTCATGGTAAAATCTTGGTTTATTTAATCATAGTCGCGAACTGGGATCGCTCGCCAGCTAGGTCAGATTGGAGCAAGATTTTATGAGAACATATTCCCCATATTCGGGGACAAGGGGCGGAACCGCGTCTCTGCGGCCGCCAAATATGTGATAGTTAGACTTCCATATGCATATACTCTAAACCAAGCAACTTAGGTTAAGTGATAAAGTGTGGATGAGACACATATCTCGCATTCATTCATTTAGTATAAATACTGGATTTTGCTAAGTTTTTATCTCAGAGCTAACATCCACATTAGATAGTCCGATCTCCCTAAGCCTTGTTGGGCAGAATTACCGGGTAGCTACTTTTTTTCTTTTTATTGGATAAGGGAATTACCAGATAACTATGCTGGGGAAGGTAGGTATCTGTTGGAAGGACTTATCCAGGCTCAATATATCCTATTTTTTTAGGGAGATCTGAGAACCAACATTTGATACCTTGGTATGGGCTCAAGGTAAGCTGTTTTTCCATAGTTATTGTCTAGGAATTATTTGCATGTAGTTAATTTAGAAATCTCAGTTGTACTACCTATGAATTTTTTGATACATTCATCAATTTTATGGAGATGTCAACTACTCGATGTACTAGTCTTTTTGGTGATATCTACATAACATACTTCATAGAGGTATGCAAGGACACATTAGTGTGGACATTTTCCAGTCTACATAACATATCTACAATTTGATCATTTTATATTTGAAAAATATTATGTCAAATAGATATGCAAAGTTATATACTTCATAATATGATCTTTTCTTATCAGCTTTTAGTATGTGAAATAGAAGTTGAGTAGAGAACCTTAGCACATATGTCCAATTTTCTTTGCAGCTTTGTTAATTATTAAGTTGAAGTTGGGTTTGGCCTAAGAAAAGTGTCATGACTAGGTAAGATATTCTTATTCTCTTTATTTTTTAATTATGCTATTAGCTTATTACTATACAACAACTGATTTTGAAAAATTACTTGTTATTTTTAGAGTATATTTGTCAAGTATATTTAACACTTAAATAAATCTATATTTTGAAATCCAATATTACCATTGTTTTTAGGTTTTCAAATGATCCTTCCAAGGCTTGGATGGATTTACCAAGGTATAGCAAAGAGTATATTGATGGTGTTCAGCATTTCTTGGACTTTGCTTATTCTGATGGAGATCTTCAGGGCGAAGAAATTCAATGCCCGTGTGCAAAGTGTTGTAACATCCCTTGGTATCAAAGGAATGTAGTATATGATCATTTAATATGCTACGATTTTGTTACGGTTATACAAGATGGATTAATCATGAGGAATGGGTAATTCCAATGGATGTTGATGATGATATGGATGAAGATAATTTGTATGATGACATTGATGGGTTGTTGAATGATCAATTTAGATATGCTGCACAAGAAGGAGTTTATGAATGCCAAAATGAAGATGCCAAAAAATTCTATAGCTTAGTTGACGAGGCAAGCCAAGATATATCTTGATTGTAAAGGATTCTCTAAATTATCATTCACGATCCGTCTATATTTGTTGAAGTGTCTATATGGATGGAGCAATGAGTCCTTTACTTCTCTCTTAGAGTTATTGAAAGAGGCGATGCCCGAGTTGAACATTCCTTTATTCTGCAACAATGCCAAGTCTTTTGTAAAGAATCTAGGTCTTGATTATAAGAAAATTGATTCATGTCCCAATGACTGCATGCTATTTTGGAATGATCACAAAAGTGATGAATATTGTCATGTTTGTGGAGCTTCTCGATACATTGAATATCCTGAAGTAGATAGTGAGCTTGAGCCTTCCAAAAAAGCTCATCGTGTTGCTGCTAAAACTTTGAGACACTTTCCATTAATTCCTAGACTCAAACGGATATTTATGTGCTCCAAGACGGCAGATAAATTAAGGTGGCATGACGAGGAGGTCTAAAGATGGAAAGTTAAGGCATCCTGCCGACGGCCAAGCATGGAAAGACTTTGATAGCCTTCATCCAGATTTCGCAAAAGAGTCTCGTAATCTGAGACTTGGCTTAGCAAGTGATGGATTCAATCCATTTCGGACCATGAGCATATCTCATAGCACATGGCCAATTGTATTAATGGTTTATAATTTACCTCCTTGGATGTGCATGAAACAAGAATATTGCATGCTTTCGTTGCTTATATCTGGGCCGCGATCTCCTGGAAATGATATTGACATTTATTTGCAACCATTAATAGAAGAGTTGAAGGTATTGTGGGAGTCAGGAGTTGACACATATGATGCTTCAAGAAATCAAACCTTTCAAATGCGAGCAGCTCTTATGTGGACAATCAGTGACTTTCCTGCATAGGCTATGTTATCTGGGTGGAGTACAAAAGGAAAGTTAGCTTATCCATGTTGTAATTATGGCACTAATTCTTGCTACCTAAAATCCGGACAAGCCAACTAATGTAACACCACTAAAACACAGTCTCCCTTGATGATTACATTAAAAAACTAAGGCATCTCACGTTTTTTTTATCTCTCATTTCTCTAGTATGTCAAGTCTACACTTTAGAAAGCGTTGTGAATTACGAGTTCTTTTTTAGTATATTATTATTGAGAATTCAATAATATAATTATATCACTCTTTGGTTACTTTCTATATCGCTTCTTCCCCTCCCCCCATCTTCCTCTATGACAGAAACTGTCTTTCCTTAACCGAAGTCATTGATGGTTTTGAGTTCAGAATTAGCAATCTTTTTTCCAGTACCTTTTGCGCACTGTTTCTGTTGCTTTCCTGTTTGAATTGTACACTGTGGTCGTTCTGGGGCTGATTTAGAGCTGAAGTTTAGAGGTGTTTCGGTAGAGTTTGTGGCTAGTCTTCATGGCTGTTTTGGCTGTATTTTAGTAGCCTTTTTGGCTGGAGTTGAGTAGCAATTTTGGCGTATGCACTATTCTCTGGGTTAAAATGCATTAGAATTTCGTTTTTGGCATTTAAAATTTGTGATTAAAGAGCTTCACCCACAATTCAGGGATCCTTCAAGGATGGTATTAGACCCGGAGGCAATATTATTCATGCCTTTGACCGACAATTCTCTATGCTTAGTTCTTTTAATTTTAAACCAAGCTTTAGAAGACAGACCAGATGCCTAAGCCTCCTGAAGAGTTGAGGTGTCCAATATCGTTATAGTTAATGTATGACCCTGTGATAATTGCTTCTGGGCAAACATACGAAAGGATTTGCATTGAGAAATGGTTCAGTGATGGACATAACTCATGCCCAAAGACTCAACAGGAGCTCCCTCATCTTGGTTTAACTCCTAATTGTTGTGTGAAGGGTCTGGTTGCTAGTTGGTGAGAACAGAATGGGCTTCCTATTCCAGATGGCCTCTAAGAAAAGGTATAAACGTTTGCCATTTAGGGACATTTTGTTGTATTAGCTATTCACCTAAGCATAGAGATGTGATGTTGCTGTAACTCATCACTATTATCTATTATGTAGGTGAGTGAAATGGGACTACTATATTTTGTTTATAGTACTCATCATTCAATTTTTATTTATATGTGACTGGAAAATATGCAAACCATGGTGCTACTATATGTTATCATAGTCTTTGTTCCTTTTGACGGACAATCAAAGTTTAGTTTCTATCTAATTATAAATTTCTTTTTATGTGTAGGAGAAAGTGCGTGATGCAATTGGAAATGGTGGCGGAAAGTCAATTTGATTTTAATGTGAATGTGAAGAACTTTTGGATATTTGAGATGTCTAATATTCATGATACTATATGAATATACTCACTTTTGAAAAGTTTATTGTTAATGAGCATTTTGACATATTGTTTTATTAGTATGTGAATTCATTTGAATTATTATTTCTGGTATTTATTAGCTAATTTAGTTCTTTATATGATCAAAATATATGATAATAATGCATGTGCTTGAAATAGTTGTAATTACTTGATATATGTAAAATGTAATTTTTTTTTAAAATTAACAAATAAATTGTATAGCGTAACCAAAATTATCACGCTTTAAAAGTGTGGCCATATGTCTGCACGTCTACCATGTATAAAGCAAAGACCGCGCTTTTTAAGTGTTCCTTTAAAATCCACGATTAACAAGTGTGGCCTAAAAGGTAACAAAGGCCACACTTTTTGTATGTACTTGTAGGGTATAAAAGTGTTGCCATATAAGCATGGCTCGTGTCCTTATGTCAAAGGTTACGCTTTTTTTGGCCACCCCAGAAAAGCGTTGTTTAAAGTCGAAAAATGTTGCCTTTGACCAAAGGTCACATTTTTTGCTAGTTTAGGCCACACTTTTCCGGGTTAGTCAAAGGCCTAAAATGTTGTAGTGACAAGTGTCTTGCATCTTCGTAGCCTTCTTCACAGAGGATACCCCTGTTGCAGATTATCGTTCCTCTTCTTTATACATTGTTGAGTCAGATATGCCTCTCTTGCCACTAGCTGTGTGAAGCATTCAACCTTGTAAAGGGCTTTGTTTCTCCATATCAATTTCCAAGGCCATATATGATGTTGCCAACTACTTTGGGAGGAGACCTAGTAGCCTGATTTTATCGGAAAATGCCGGATTTGTATTCCTTCCATAGGTTTTAGTCTGGTTTTGCTTGCAGCCCTTGACATCCTTCATTCACTAGCAAATTGGGTCATTTTCCTTCATTTGACAATCATTACACCTTCTTTTCAAAGCTATGTTCCATCGTTGTGGAGAATAATACACTTCTTCTGTTGCATGATAATTAGTCCCAAAGCTGAAAATCTTGGGAAATTGCTCCTTGAGTGGTCTGTTCCCTATCCATCTGTCTTGCTTCACGAGGATTTTCCTACCATCTCTTAGTTCAATGTGAATGTGCTCTGAGAATTTACCTCATAAGTATTTGATATATTTCCAATTTGAGACCAGCATCTTTATTGTTCTTCTGTTATTCTTATACGACAAGAGAATGGTGGGGATAATGGAGTAAGGCTGTAATGTGGGTCGGCCCGGCCCCCCTAGCCCATATGGTAGTGGACCTAAACGGGCTGGCCCGTTTAAGCCCGATACCAGTTGGGTATTTGAGCCCATGTGGGCTGGTCCTCACCATTGAGCCCAGGACCGGTTCAACCGGGCCCAACGGCTAGTTTTAAAATTAAAAAAAAAATCTGAAAAAAAAAGCCAACGGTTGGAAGCTTTAAATTATAGTTGTTGGCCTGAAAAATTAGTCGTTTGGCACTTTGAAAAATAGTCATTTTACCCCCCAACTTTGTCTTAACCCCAAACTTTTTATAATTACACTTTTTTCCTATTCTCAACTATAAATACCCCCTCATTCTTTCATTTTTCTCACAAGATCATCAATCTCTCTCTAATTTTCTTCTATAGTTGCTTAATTTAGTGTTGCAATTTGTGAAAAATTATCAAGTTGGTGAATTGAAGTCTTCAAGTCTTCAACGATATATAATTTTCAACAAGTTGTTCATCAATTCGGTAAACTCGTTCCAACTCTTAAGTTTTAATAATATAGTTTTGTTTGTTTTACTTTGTATAATTATAAGTAATATGTCCTATTATTTGAAAAATATGTTTGGTAAAATTAAGGGAAAATCCAAGATTGGTGAATCTAGTGACCAAGCCGTTACTCCTCCATTTCCCCGGCTCCCCGACCCAAACCTGTTACCCGTCCTACCCCTGCTATTCTTGATAGTGATGACACTTTATTACAATTTACCAATAGTCAATTTTACCCTGATATTGCACCGGGTGAACAATTAAACCATGAATATGTGAATGCTCTTTATGGTAATCCAACTATTGATGAAAATGATGAGGAAAATATAGATTTAGATGAAACACAACCGGATGATGATACACCCACAAGTCCTGTTGTTAAAGTTAACCCAACTGATAATCCAAATGATGCCCCGTCTGACCCTCTTGTTACTGCCCCTACTTTTTATAGACAACCTTTTAACGGAGCGAAACATCTCCTGTTTGGGCATTTTTTATTCAACTAGGAGAAAAAAATAAGGCTAAGTGTAAAACTTGTGGAACAGAGTTGACTTTTAAATTTGTTGGAGATCGGGGGGAGGGGGAGGGGGTACGGGAAGTTTGACTAGACACATATTGAAACACCATAGAGATAAATTCAAATTTCTTCAAATGAAAACTGCGGCCAAGGGGACAAGTGTACCTAGTCAGGTTGACCCTAGTACCGGGTCAAATCAATTTCAACCGGGAATTAACATTGTTACCGGTAGTATTTTATATTACGATCCAAGAAAATATCGTGAAGAATTGGCAAAAATGGTTATTGTTATGTGCTTACCCTCTAGTTTTCCTTCTAACCCTCATTTTGTGCATTATATTAGAAAAGTTTATAATCCTACTTATAAAGGATGGTCTCGCACAACCGTAAAGAGCGATATTTATAAATATAAACATGACTATGAATAATATTTGCTATTTGTTTACTCATATAAATTATCGTGTTGCTATTACTATTGATATTGGTAGAAGTGATAATGACTGTGATTATCTCACTATTACCAGTCATTGGATTGGATAATGTAAAAGCGCATTATTGCTTATAGAGTAATTAATTCACGTCACACAGGGAAGTTTACTGCTAGCACAATTACGGATATTTGTAGATATTTTTGCATTAGAGATAAAATAATGTCAGTTTCAATGCATAATGCTTCTAGTAACACTAATGCTATATTCTTGCTTACCACTACACTAGATCCTGATTTTAGTAATCTTTTTCATGTTAGATGTATTTGTCATATTTACCATTTAATTATCGATAATGGTATGAGAATTTTAAATGTTGAAATTGAAAAGGTTAAAATGGCTCTTAATTGGCTTTTTTATTCAACCCGTAGAAGTAGGCTTAGAGAATATTTTAAAAGATGCGATGAATTTGTCCTAAGAGAAAGAAAGGTTCCTAAACCTTGTCCAGCTAGATGGAATTACATGTATGAAAGTTTAGTTATTGCATATGAATATAGAAACCCAATAAACTCAACGTTTAATGCCCGTGTAGCTGATGATGATGAGCACCTTACAAATCAGGATTTAGCTAATGCTAAAATACTTGTTGAATTTTTAGAAAAATTTCATATTGCTACAAATGAATTATTTGGGCAATATTATCCTACTATTTCTAACTGTTTAGTTTGTCTTGCAGAACTTGTTGTCTTGTTTAATCAATTTTCAGAGGGTGGGGTAATTTATGAACTTGCTATTGATTCTATGAGAAAAAAGTTTAAAAAATATTTTTTTCCTATTTTCCCTATTTATGGTGTTGCTGCCTTGTTAAATCTTACTATGAAATTAGGAGGTCCTCAATTTTGGTATAAAAAAGTTTATAATGGTTTAGCACTTGAAGATGAGGAATTGTCTACACTTCCGGAAGCAATAGACTCAATTAAAATAAATGCTCTAACTATATATAGTGCTTATCAACTTGTCTTAGATCAAGCTAGACCAAATGTTTCAACTCCTACTTCTTCTAGTTCGCAATCATCTAAAAGAACCGCGGGAGAAAGAAGAAGTGCTTGGGCGTACTTTAGGGGTTCTCAAGGTTCTAGTACTAGTGATTGTTCACAACTAAATGAGCTTGAAGTTTATTTGTCGCAGGAACTTGAAGAAGTGAATCCTGACGGCTCCTTTAATATTTTGGAATGGTGGAAGGACAAAGAAAAACACTATCCGATTCTTTCAAAGATGGCTCGAGACATTTTAACTATTCAAGCTTCAACAGCGAAATCGGAGAGAGCTTTCAGTCAAGCAAGACTTCAACTCGGTGATCATGTAGCATATACGAGGGAGAGCTTGGAAAAATCAGTACTCTTCAGAGATTGGATCCGTTCGGAACGAAGAAACTTTGGACTTGCTGAATCACAACTAGAGGTAGACGAAGCTTACGAAGAAATGCTAGTTGAACTTGTTGCTGATGATGCTTCGCCCGGAAGCGGTGATGAACTAGATTCTTTTCCGCCACCACCAACGGAAATTCCTCCGGACCTTGAAGGATTTATGAAATTTGTAAGGGATACAATGTAAACTAATATGTAACTTGTATTTTGGCACATTTTGATTAGTTTTTTTTCCTTTCAATGGTGATATTAGCACCTTGTTGTGCTCATTCCATTGGAAGGGAGGAAGACTAAGAAAGATATTGCCATTTTTTATTAATGTTATAATAATAAAAATTATAACGCATTCCTTTGAATATCTCTTTACTGTTATAAAATAAATATTATAATTATAAACTAAAACATCAAAAGAGAAGAGACAATAATAGATAAGAGACTTGGAGAGGAGGGAACTATTCTTCTTAATTATTTCAAGTATATCAACTATGAGCCAAAAGTGCTCTATTTATAGTTACAAAGGTTCATCCTCAAAAACAAAGCATGAAGTTACATATAAAATAGATACATATGAATACACGTGATTCATGTATTTTGATGTAAGAATTAAATGGACAACCACTTTAGTTTATTGTATTTACAACACTCCCCGTTGGATGTTCATTTAAAAGATAATGTGTCTCTTTAAAACCTTACTAGTAAAAACTCAGTGGGAAAAAGTCCAGTGAAGGAAAAAGAGTACACACATCTTGTAATATGCATTGAGTGCTGCCTCATTAAAAACCTAACAAGGAAAACCCAATTGGGACAAAACCTTAGTAAGGAAAAAAGAGTACAACGCGTATTATACTCCCCCTGATGAAAGCTTTGTTTGATATATCGGAGACGACACATTCCAATATTATGTCTCAGCTTCTCAAATGTTGATGTTGGCAATGCCTTAATGAATAAATCTGCTGGATTGTCACTTGAACGGATTTGTTGAACATCTATCTCACCATTTTGCTGAAGATCATGTGTGAAAAAGAACTTTGGTGAAATGTGTTTTGTTCTGTCTCCTTTGATATATCCTCCTTTAAGTTGAGTTATGCAAGCAACATTGTCTTTATACAATATCGTTGGAATCTTCATTTTTAAAGAAAGACCACACAGTTGTTGAATATGTTGAGTTACTGATCTCAACCATACACATTCTCGACTAGCTTCATGAATAGCTATTATATTTGCATGATTGGAAGATGTAGCAGCTAAAGTTTATTTTGTTGAACGACATGAAATAGTTGTACTCCCACAAGTAAATAGATAGCCAATTTGAGATCGTGCTTTGTGTGGGGTCAGACAAATAACTTGCATCTTCATAACCAATCAACTTTGCATTGGATTCATAAGAATAAAATAATTCCATATCAATAATCCTCGGAGGTATCTAAAAATATGCTTAACAACATTGCAGTGTCTTGTCGTTGGAAAGGAACTAAATATTGCTAATAGATTTACTGCAAAAATTATATCTGGTCGAGTATTATTTGCAAGATACATTAGTGCCCAAATTGTACTAAGATATGGAGTTTCATCACCAAGAAGCTTTTCATCATTTTCATGAGGTCGGAATGGATCTTTATTTATATCAAGTGATCTTATAACCATCGGGGTACTCAATAAATATGCTTTATCTATATAAAAATGCTTTAGGATCTTTTCGGTATGAGTTGATTGATGGACAAAAATTCCATCTTTAATATGCTCAATTTGTAGACCAAGACAAAATTTTGTCTTTCCAAGATCTTTCATTTCAAACTCTTTCTTCAAACAATCTACTGTTTTTGGAAGTTCCTCAGGAGTTCCAATGATATTTAGATCATCAACATACACAACGATTATAACAAATTCAGATCCAGACTTTCTTATAAATACACAAGGACAAATTGGATCATTCTTATACCCTTGTTTCAGCAAATACTCACTTCGCCCTGATTGTTTCAATCCATATAAGGATTTTTAAAGCTTTATTGAACAAGTTTCCCGAAAACTTTTATTAGTTTCAGGAACTTAAGCCCTTCGGGGATTTTCATATAAATTTCGTTGTCTAATGTGCCATACAATGAGGTTGTGACAACATCCATCAGACGCGTATCAAGTTTTTCATGGACTGCCAAATTTATAAGATACCTGAAAGTGATTGCATCCACCACAGGAGAATATCTCTCCAGATAAACAATGTCGGGTCTTTGCGAAAATCCTTGTGCAACAAGTTGTGCTTTATATCTAACGACTTCATTTTTATCATTTCGTTTTCGCACAAAAACCCATTTGTATCCTACTGGTTTTATTCCTTCAGGTGTTGGGAATATATGTCCGAACACTTCACGTTTTTCAAGTGACGCTAATTCTGCCTGGATAGTGTCTTTCCATTTTGGACAATCATTTCTTTGTCTACATTCATCAACAAATCTTGGTTCAAGATCCTCATCTTGTTGCATTATCTCAACAGCACCATTATAAGCAAAAATATTGTCGACAATTATATTATTTCGGTTCCACCTTTTTCCTATAGAGACATCATTTATTGAGATCTCTTCATTCTTATTATTTTCAGGTACCTGTACCTCCTTTGAGGTCTTAACATTTGTTATGTCACGGGGCTCTTTTTGACCAATTTCCTCCATATTATGATCTCCTAGATCATTTGCTCCTTTTCGCTTTCAAGGATTTTTATCTTTGGAATCAATTGGTCTACCACGTTTCAAGCATGTCTTAGACTCATTTGTATTTATGGATTGTCCAACCGGGACATCAATTCGAATAGGAGCATTAGCAGCTGGAATATGTGACTTAGTCACCCTTGGTAGGTTAGTGAATGCATCTGGCAGTTGATCTGCAATATTTTGCAAATAAATTATCTTTTGAAACTCGTGTTCACATTGCTTTGTTCGAGGATTTAAATGAGATAGTGATAATGCGTTCCAATCTATATCTTTTTGCAATTGCTTATTTTCTCCCCCTAATATTAGGTATATCGATTCATCAAAATGGCAATCAGTAAATCTTGCCGTAAATAAATCTCCAGTCATAGGTTCCAAGTATTTTATAATAGAAGGAGATTCATACCCAACATATATCCCCAACCTTCTTTGGGGTCCCATATTTGTGCGTTGTAGTGGAACAATTGAAACATATATTGCACATCCAAATATTCTAAGATGGGAAATATTTGGCTTCTGACCAAAATCCAATTGTATTGAGGATTCTTTATGATAAGTTGTGGGTATGATCCGCACAAGAGCTGTTGCATGCAAAATAGCATGGTCCCATGCCGAGATGGGAAGTTTTGTTCTCATAAGCATTGGTCTAGAAATTAATTGGAGGCGTTTGATCAATGATTCTGCTAGACCGTTTTGAGTATGAACATGAGCAACATGATGCTCAATTGTTATCCCAGTTTATATGTAATAATAATTAAAGGCCTGGACGTAAATTCGCCAGCTTTATCAAGACGAAGTGTCTTAATTGCATATCTGAAAATTGTGCTCTTAATCTTATTAATTGAGCCAGTAACCTCGCAAAGGCCAAATTGCGGGTTGATAACAAGCACACATGTGACCATCTTGTAGATGCATCTATTAAAACCATATAATATCTGAAGGGTCCACATGGAGGGTGTATGGTCCCACATATATCACCATGTATTTAAAAATACAGGATATTCAACTCCAACTTTAATTACTGATGGTCTAATAATCAGTTTTCCTTGAGAACATGCAGCACAAAAGAATTCTTTAGTTTGAAGAGTATTTTGGTTCTTCAATGAATGACCATGTGAATTCTCAATTATTTTGTGCATCATGTTATAACCAGGATGGCCCAACCGGTCATGCCAAATTATAAAATCATTAGTAAACTTCTTGTTTACTATGGCATGTGATTCAACTACACTAATATTAGTGTAGTATAATCCGGAGGAAAATGCGGGAAGCTTTTCAAGCACATATTTCTTTTCCGCTTTTATTGTAGTAATATAAAGGTATTCGACCTTTCCTTCATTTGTGGTCTCAATATGATAGCCATTTTGGCGAATATCTTTGAAACTTAACAAGTTTCTTTGAGACCTACTACAATATAATGCATCATTAACAGCCAAGATAGTTCCTCTTGGTAGTAATACAGTCGCTCTTTCAGAGACCTCAATTAATTTTATACTACCAGATATTGTAATTATATTGGCTTCTTTCATAATTAAATAAGAGAAATATCTCTTATCTTTTAATATGGTGTGTGTCGTAGCACTATCCAGAAGACATATTTCTTCTTTATTATTCATACGGCCAACTGAAGGCGAGGAAGTTTTTATATTCTTTAAGAAGAAGAAAAAAATACATCATAAGTAATATTGAAAATTTTAAGAACAAAAGAAACTACATTTATGAAATTAAATACCAACAAGATAAAAAGTTTTATTCAAATATGAAATTCATAAAAAGAAATACATTTATTCTTATATTTTTTTTTCCAATAATAAGTCTTCAGTTATGATGCTCAAAGAAGTCTCCAACTTCTAAATGAGTAATATCTGCAAGACCTTCAAAAATATCATCTTTATAGGCAATGTTTGCTTCAACTTTATCATGGTTATTCATAGGGCCCGCCTCATCATTATTTTGAAAGGCGAAGCTAGTCTCAACCTTACTTTGTTTTCCTTTTATGGAGGCTTGATAAAGTTTGACAAAATATTTAGGTGTACGACAAATTCGTGCCCAATGATTTTTGATACCATATTGGTAGACATTATTACCTTTGCCTTTTGAACGATTATTTTAAGAACCCTTATTGTCTTTTGTTTATAACGACCACCAGCATGACGATTATTATTTCGTCTCATGCCATGCCCACATATATTTATACGACCATGATAATTATTTTGTCTTCTTTCAGACATTTGATTTATCGCTATCACATTCGCTTCTGGGAATGGAGCTAATCCGGTACTGGGGTGGACTTCATGATTTTTCATTAAAAGGTATCATTTTCACACTGTCATTATTATCATCAATATGGGCCATTGGGACCTGAACCCAATGTCTTACTCATATGAGACATGTTATGTCATAATATGATGGGACCTGAACCCAACATCTTATCATCATGATGCACCAGGATTTGAACTTGGTGTCTTACCCTCATGGTGCAGTGGACTTGAACCCATTGTCTTATGCTCATATAATATTTATCACAAATTATCTCACTCTCTTTATTGAATGGAACATAATTTTAGATCGCCACAAATTCAAGTTTTGATAAATTTAATATAGTATAAAATTATCTTACTAAATAGTATAATTAATCTACATAATCAAAAAAATTATAACAAGTAGTATGCCTTAAAAATTCTGGGTATAAATAATCACATGTCATGAAGGCATATTAATAGTAATGAATCATTAAAACAATAAAGAGATATTATAGTCGTTTCGTGCAAATTCATCAATTACTTTCAACACAATGATTCATATGTAATATAACTAGTAGTCCCGTTCGATCTGCTACATATTACTAAAATTTGTCATCATCCAAACTTACGTAAATATAAATATCGAAGATTCAATAACTAATACATTTTGGAATTAAGCAAAGCAGGATGTTATTACTAATATTTGAATGTGAAATTAATTAGTCTAATCATTATAATTCAATTTAATACTAGTCTATTTATGTATATGTTTAAACTTTTTCATAGATTATATAATAAAATAACAATTTAACCGAAGCTTATTATTTCCATACCAAGACAATTATTATAATCCTATTCAAAACAAGTTATACATATGGTAACTAAACTGCAGGTTAAAGAAGATCCTAATAGAAACGTTATAAACATAAGAATGTATACCTGGATGGGAAAAGAAATTAACTACCTCTTTTTTTGAAGAAGATAAATTCGAATGAAGCAGATAACTTCAGTTGGTTAGAACCTCGTGCTGATAACGTGTTATAAAATAAATATTATAATTATAAACTAAAACATCAAAAGAGAAGAGACAATAATAGATAAGAGACTTAGAGATGAGGGAACTATTCTTCTTAATTATTTCAAGTATATCAGCCATGACCCAAAAGTGCTCTATTTATAGTTACAAATGTTCATCCTAAAAAACAAAGAATGAAGTTACATATTAAATAGATACATATGAATACAAGTGATTCATGTACTTGATGTAAGAATTAAATGGACAACCACTTTAGTTCATTGTATTTATAACATTTACAATATTTTTGTGTTTAAATTTGAATTATAAAATTTAAGTAACAATTATATAATATAATTTACAAGAAATTGCCTTAGATAAAAAATATTTTAAAAAGAAAAATAGTCTGGCCCACTTAGACTCGGGGCCCGGCCCATTTAGCCCGGGACTATATGAGTCTAGGCCCGTCCCGGGACGGTTACAACATTTAGGCCCGTGAAGCACGGGACCGGCCCACTTGGCTTGCGCATCTTGATGTGGTCTACTGCACTACATTTCTGGTTACGTGTGCTTATAACAGGGTGTTTTTAAGATGGCAATTCGTTTAAAGAAAACAAATGGTGTTTCGTCTGTTTTTGTACTCGAGAGCATTTTGTGAAAGATCTTATAAGACGAGTTCCAACATAGTCGGAAATGATCTTGTTAAGGTTCCTATTTATATTGACTAGTAAGTTTTCCTTTTTGAACAAACATAAATTGGATGACCATTATTTAAAAACAACAGAAGTTTAGAAATCTCATATTTTTAAGTTTAGATGCTTCAAAATTAATTTCATTCAAGGGCAAGGACGGCCAACGAATTTTATGGTCTAAAGCCAAACTTTATGAGAGGTCTTAACTTTTTATAAAAATAATTATTTATTTTTTATTTGAAGTCTATTTTTCTAGCTTTTTTTAGATGCAATGTTATTAATAATTTTCTTATAGTCAATTTCTGTGAATAAGTCTTTCTCAATTGAAAATATAGCTAACTATTTAACCTCTCTTGAGACAATATTGATCTTAAGGTAAGATTTTATCAATTTTTATTTTGAAAAACTTCTTTTCGCCGAAGCAACGACAACAAGAGATATTAACATTATTCTATAAGCAATATAGACATTTGGGAAACAATCAAATTTATTTGATTAAGTATATCAATTAAACTTTTATTTTCTAATTGTATTATTTTCCTTAATACTTTTAATTCAAAAAATAAATCTAAACCATCATATTATTGTGCTTTAAGGAACATTCAAGATAAATGCAATATTTTTTCAAATTTTCATCATCTAGTAATCTTAGTATTTTACGTTAAGAGAAAACCTAAAATATTTTCATGTGATTCAAATTCTTCAAATCTATTTTGAAGTGAAAGAATAGCCTTGTCTATTATGTATTATTGGTCTTTAAGCTTAGTCTAGCTTAATTTTAAGCTTGGCTCTTCTTCTAGATCTTAAAGAGTTGAGAAGAAGGCAAGCCTCGCGTCGTCGCCGTCGTCATCGTCGCTCGCTCGGCTCGGCTTCGGCTTCGGCTTTGCGCTTCGACTTCGACTTCGGTCAAAGATCGATTGATTGATTAATATTTTTGGACAAAATTCTTTTCAAATTATTTAATTAATCAATGGAAAAAATTCAAATCTGGAATGACCCGCGATCTTCTTCTTCTTCTGCACAAAATATTCCAGTGTGTTTTACAACCTTCGAGTGGTTCGTTGTTCACCGGCATTTTTGGTACCAACACTCCGGTGAGTTAAATCGTTCTATCTTGGGAGGATATATTCCAAACCTCGGGTACTTGAGGGGGATAATTTTCTTAAGGACACATTGTGTATTCAGTGGGCTCGATTTTTCCTACACTGTTTTCAAAATTCATTTTTGACGTTCTTGTTCTACTAACTTTCTATTTCTGTATTTTTTATAAAGTTTAGTATTTTTTTAGTTTATTTTACAGCAATACAGATTACTAACAATCTTAAGGAAATTATATTTTTATTATATTTTGTATTCTGTTGTGGAGATTAAAAACCTTTGTGTTTTCTACTCCGTCTGAATTTTATTATTCTGATTTGAAGATATAAAAACTTTGTCAGAGTTTTGAAATTCAGAAAAATGATTTGAAGAACATAAAAACTTCATCGTTTTCTGTGAAACAGTATATAAAAACTTCAATTTTTATTTATTATACATACTGTTTATTGTTAATTACAGTATTGTTTAGTGTTTTGATTTTGCCATTGATTGAACTCTTATGTTGTTGACAGTGAGAAATGGCAATTGATAACGAAAATTCTTCTGTGACTGTTGCGGCAACGACGATAGCCTCGTCAAGCCGGACTGTTGTTCCACCGGTAGAAAAGCCGGGGAAATTTTCTGGAGCCAACTTCAAAGGNTGATAGACAACAAAATTGTGGGAACCCAAGTTCAGGAACTTCAACTTATTTTTCAGGACCTTATTGCTGAAGGTATGGTCGTGAATGAAGCATTTCAAGTGGCTGCAATGATTGAAAAGTTGCCTCCTTCGTGGAGAGATTTCAAGAACTATCTCAAGCACAAGCGCAAAGAAATGAAGTTGGAAGATCTTGTGATTCGTCTCAAGATTGAGGAAGACAACAAAACAGCCGAGAAGAAGTCTCGTGGAAATTCAACGATCATGGGAGCTAATATCGTTGAAGAAACTGCTCCAAAAAGTAAGAAGAGGAAGAGATCTTCTGGACATACTAAAGAGCAGAACAAACAAAAGTTCAAGGGCAACTGCCACAATTATGGAAGAGTTGGTCACAAAGCCCCAGATTGTCGCTTCCCGAGAAAGGATAAGAAGAAGGGACAGGCCAACATAGTGGAGAAGAATGATGACATTGATGATCTTTGTGCAATGCTTTCGGAATGCAACTTAGTTGGAAATCCGAAGGAGTGGTGGATTGACTCTGGAGCCACTCGACATGTTTGTGTTGTCAAAGAAGCATTTGCGACTTACTCTACTGCTGGTCTCGAAGAAGATATTTCCATGGAAAATAACTCAACAGCCAAGATTGAAGGTTATGGAAAGATTTTCCTAAAGATGACTTCCGGCAAGGTGTTAACGCTCAACAACGTTCTTCATGTTCCTACTATTAGGAAGAATTTAGTTTCTACTTCTTTNTCAAGAATGAAATGTACGTTGAAAAATGCTACCTCACAGAGGGCCTTTTCAAACTCAAAATGGTTGTTGATACTATGAATAAAATTTCAGCTTCTTCTTATTTGTTGGAGTCAAATGGTTTATGGAATATTCGTTTAGGACATGTCAATTATAAAACCTTGCGGAAGTTAATTAATTTAGAAGTATTTCCTGAATTCGAGTGTAATAAATTGAAATGTCAAATATGTGTTGAATCTAAGTTTATAAAACATCCTTATAAGTCTGTTGAACGGAATTCAAATCCTTTAGATTTAATTCATACTGACATTAGCGATATGAAGTCGACACCATCTCGAGGTGGGAAAAAGTATTTTATTACTTTTATTGACGATTGCACTCGATATTGTTATGTTTATTTGCTTAATAGTAAGGATGAAGCAATTGAAGCATTTAAGAAATACAAGAATGAAGTAGAGAATCAATTGAATAAAAAGATTAAAACGATTAGAAGTGATAGAGGTGGAGAATATGAATCTCTATTTGCAGAAATATGTTCGGAATATGGAATTATCCATCAAACTACTACACCTTACACACCTCAATCCAACGAAATTGCATAAAGGAAAAGTCGGACATTAAACGAAATAATAAATTCTTTATTAATAAGTTCCGAATTACCGCAGAGCTTGTGGGGGGAAGCTATCCTTACAGCTAACCGAATACTCAACAGAGTACCCCACAACAAAACGCAATCTATTCCATATGAAAAATGGAAAGGTAGAAAACCCAACTTGAAATATTTCAAAGTGTGGGGGTGTCTAGCAAAGGTACAAGTTCCTTTACCTAAAAGGGTTAAAATCGGACCAAAAATAGTAGATTGCGTTTTCATTGGATATGCTACAAACAGTAAAGCATGTCGGTTTTTGGTCCATAAATCCGATAATCCCGAGATTCATGTTAATACGGTAATGGAATCAGATAATGCCGAATTCTTTGAAAGCGTTTATCCGTATAAAACTGAATGCGAGTCGTTAAGTGAAAGACCTAAATGACCTCAGGAAGAACCAAAGGAAAATACTCCAAGTGTAGAAGATCCAAGGCGTAGCAAACGTCAAAGAACATCTACTTCCTTTGGACCAGATTTTGTGACATTCTTGCTTGAAAATGATCCTCAAACTTTTAAAGCAGCTATGTCGTCTTTTGATTCAACATTTTGGAAAGAGGCAGTCAATAGTGAGATTCAATCAATTTTGGATAACCATGCATGGGAATTGGTTGATCTTCCTCCNACTTGTTATCAAAGGTTATAGACAAAAGGAAGGCCTTGATTACTTTGACACTTACTCGCCAGTAACGAGGATAACATCTATTAGGATGTTAGTGGAATTAGCGGTCGTGTATGGTCTTGAAATCCATCAAATGGATGTTAAAACAGCTTTCTTAAATGGAGAATTGGAGGTAGAGAATTACATGGAACAACCTGAGGATTTTGTGGTTACTATTAAAGAAAAGAAAGTGTGCAAACTTGTTAAGTCGCTTTATGGACTTAAATAAGCACCCAAACAATGGCATGCCAAATTTGACCAAACAATGTCGGCAAATGAGTTTAAAATCAACGAGTGCGACAAATGTGTTTACATTAAAAACACTTCAGTTCATGAAGTCATTGTTTGTTTATATGTTGATGACATGTTGATAATGAGCAAAAGTATGGCAGATATAAATGCTACAAAACGCATGTTGGCTAGCAAATTCGACATGAAAGACTTAGGAGTTGCTGATGTGATCTTAGGAATCAGAATTCAAAAAACTCCACAAGGTCTAGCACTATCACAGTCTCACTACATTGAAAAAGTACTTGACAAGTTCAAGTATTTGGATTTCAAAATTGCCAAGACTCCAATTGACGTGAGTTATGCACTTCAAAAGAATGAAGGTGAAAGTGACTCACAACTGGACTATGCTAGAGTATTGGGAAGTTTGATGTATATCATGAATTGTACGCGACCAGATATAGCATGTGCTATTAGCAAACTGAGTCGATTTACAAGTAATCCCAATCACATACATTGGATGGCAATGAAACGAGTTTTGGGGTATCTGAAACATACCCAAAACTATGCTTTGCATTATAACAAATATCCCTCCGTGATCGAGGGATATAGTGATGCAAATTGGATCACCGGATAATCTGAAGTTAAATCCACGAGTGGATATGTTTTCACAATTGGGGGCGGAGCAGTGTCTTGGAAATCATCCAAACAAACGTGCATCGCCCGCTCTACAATGGAATCTGAATTCATAGCTTTAGATAAGGTCGGTGAAGAAGCTGAATGGCTCCGAAATTTCTTGGAAGATATTCCATTTTGGCCCAAACCTTTGGCACATGTTTGTATACATTGTGATAGTCAAGCGTCAATAGGCAGGGCATGAAGCGTTATGTATAATGGAAAATCTCGTCATATACGACGGAGGCATAATATCGTTAGACAACTACTCTCTAGTGGTGTTATCATAATTGAATGCGTAAAGTCAAGAGATAATGTGTCGGATCCACTTACAAAAGGCTTATCTAGAGAGGCAGTTGAAAGATCATCAAAGGGAATGGGGTTAAGGCCTAGGACAAGTCATCATGGCGGTAACTCTACCTAGGAGACTGGAGATCCCAAGAGCTAGGTTCAAAGAGATCAAACAAATTTATGAATGGCGGTTCAACATTGTCAAATAACTCAACCCATTCTCGTGATGAAGACAATTTTCAGAAATAAAAGTAAAGCATTAAGGCTTTTTGATGAGTCAATAAAGCTTAAAGCTTTTTAATGATTTGCTAAGTCTGGCAGGATATGACCAGATAGTGTGTCTTTAGGATTACACGTTTAAGAATCACCTATGTGAGTGTGAAGTGTAAGTCGCTGCAAGGGGAATGAAAGTAAAGGCCCATTCTCTAAGCACTCATGAAACCAGGCGGTGTTCATGGCTGAAACGAACACAACCGTGAGAACCATAGATGGTTAAGGATTGATTGTGTGACTTATGTTGTCTAGGTATACAACAAATCTCGACGGTTCAAAGATATCAAATCTACCGATTGACCGAGTATATCCGATATAAGTTCACTATAGAAAGTTCAAAGGGAAACCTACTTATCCAAATGCAATTAATTCTTGCATGTAAAACACACACACGTCCGTGCATTTCTTTATTTTATAGCCATTCCCCATTCATGTGGGGGATTGTTGGTCTTTAAACTTAGTGTAGCTTAAAGAGAGTGAATGGAAAATGGTGAAAAAATAAATAGAGGGAAGTGAAATTTTGAATTAGTGCACTTTGTCCCTCATTAGAAGAAGGAAAGAAAATCTATGTGTATATATAGAGAAGCTCTTCTTCTAACTCTTAAAGAGTTGAGAAGAAGGCAAGTCTCGCGCGTCGTCGCTCGCTCGCTCGGCTTCGGCTTCGGATTTGGTCAACGATTGATTGATTAATCTTTTGGACAAAATTCTCTTCAAATTATTTAATTAATTAATGGAAAAAATTCAAATCTGGAATGACCCGCGACCAGCCCGGTCCGACCTGTTTTCTTTCCCGGATTATTTTAAATCCGTTTTTAAATTTTCCGCAATATTCATACCTGTTCAAAAAAGCTATGGGTGTTCTGAAAGGATTCACACTTGTTCCAACAGTTATGGCTGTTCTGAAAAGTTGTAAAACCTTTTCAGAAACAGTACGAAATTGGCGATAAATATACCTTGAATCCCAGAATTTTTACGTACTAAAATTTTCTGATATTCTTCTTCTTCTGCACAAAATATTCCAGTATGTTTTACAGCCTTCGAGTGGTTCGTTGTTCACCGGCGTTTTTGGTACCAACACTCCGGTGAGTTAAATCGTTCTATCCTGGGAGGATATATTCCAAAACCTCGGGTAGTTGAGGGGAATAATTTCCTTAAGGACACACTGTGTATTCAGTGGGCTCGATTTTTTCCTACACTGTTTCAGAATTCATTTTTGATGTTCTTGATCTACTAACTTTCTGTTTCTGTATTTTTCAGAAAGTTTAGTGTTTTTAGTTTATTTTACAACAATACAGATTACTAACATGTATAAAAAGTAATCAACTCTAAAGGACACTTCGAATTATTTTGAGATTTTGTTATAAATATTCTTATCAAATTGTTTCTTCCTATATATTCTTACGAAATTCGGATTCGATATTCATTTCAAATGCAATTTGCTTGGCAGAAATTATTCTAGTTGATATCTTTCTTCTCTGCACTTGTTAAAGAAAGAAATCAAACTTTTTCACACACAACTTTTTTTAAGCTTATATATAGCCTATTAGCTGTAACAAAAAATGGGCCCCCACAAATGTGAGGCCTAAAACAGTTGTTTTACGTGCTTTAGGAAAGGGCCGCCCCTACTCATGGGTATAAATTTTTATTGCTTGTGCAATTGAATTTCAGATATTTAGGTATGGATTAAGGCTTAATAGTCAGCATCATATGTGTGAAGTTTGAACTACCAAGTTTGAACTACCTCTAATTGGAGGAAAATGTTTTCCTTACCAAGAGAAGGAAAAACATTTTTCAAAACTCCTTTTCAACCTTCCCCAACCCACCCCTTCTCTCCAAAAAGGTTTTTTTTTCTTTTTCAAATTTCAGTTTTTCCGTTACCCCCTCCCCCCCCCCNTTTACGGGTTTAGAAATTATAAAGTTTACATGTTCGAAATTTTGTGGTTTCGAAAGTTTAGCGGCTCAGAAGTTTATGAAATTTATGGGTTTGGAAGATTGTTGGTTCGAAAGTTTATGACTTCGTGTTTATTATATCTAAATTATTTATGAATACTCTTGAGAAGTCATTTTCCTTAATTTGCGTACCAAACACCAGAAAATGAATAAGATTACTGCTTGTTTTCCAATAAATATTTTCTTGGAAAATATTTTCCTTTATACCAAACACACCCATAGCGTAAAATATTTACAAATAATCCAATTGAATAAATGTATCTTTCATGTGCCCATACTCTTGTCGTTTTAGGACACATGCCACAAAAATTGGATTTAATAACTCTAAATTGGATTTAATAACTCTTTCTTAATACTGTCTTTTCGCACTTAGGCGCACAACGTGCCATTGGTAATGATTCTACCACGGTGCCACAAATTCGCAAGTTGAATAAATTGGTATATCTATCATTTTTTTTAAAGGAAATTTTACCTCTTGTAGCAAACTATTACACCCTATTTATTATAAACTAAAATAATTTTAAAATATTATTACTTATAGCTACCTTTCTATTTTATAGCAAAATAGGTATTTATTTTTGTTGGATTTTTAATCTTTAATGTAGCTTAAAAGAGGGTGGAAATGGAGGGAAAATGAAATATTTGAGTTTCCCTCCTTGACAAAGGGACATTGTCCCATATTCGAAGAGGAAAAGGTTTTTGATGGGTATATATACAATTGCTCTTCTTCTAGCTCTTAAGGAGTTAAGAAGAAGGCAAGCCTCCCGCCGTCGTTGTCGCTCGCTCGGCTTCGGCTTCGGTCAAATGATTGATTGATTAATTTTTTGAACCAAATTTATTTGTCAATAGTAAATATTAACATAAATGTTAGTAAACGGAAAATTAATATTAAATCCAACGAATATTAACACTAAATCCAACGGAATATTAATCGTTATCCATTTTCCGTTGTTGTAACGAAAAGAGTTAAGGTTCCTCTTCAATTCCCAGGTTATTATTGCGTAAATAGCCATTTATGTTATGACATTTATGTTATGGCTATTTTACATAAACAGTCCTTCTGAAGAGTTGCACTTTTTCAATTTGAGCTCAACATTGGCTATAAATACCAGTCCATTCTCTCAGATTTTCAATACGAATTTCTGAGTTCTCCTCCTTTCTTCTGCATTGTTTTAACTTCAAAGAAAGCAACAGTAAGTGTGATTTGCTACCGAACTTTGTGTTCGCTGAAGCACTAGGGTTTGAAGTACTGCTACACCAGTGTGTAATTAGTTCTATTCTGGGAGGAAATCCACATCCTTGGGTATTAGGAGGAGATTAAATTCCTTAAGAAAATACTGTGAATTCAGTAGGCTCGGATTAACTTTTGTGTCGTTTACATTTTCTGTTTATATGTTATTTTATCGTCTCCTGAATTATTTTACAAATACATTTTAACTAACAAGCTTAAGGAATTTAATTTTTTTATTTTCTGTATTTGTGTTATATTTACCGTTCAAGAGACTAAAACCTTTGTGGTTTTTCTACTCCTGTTTTTAAGATTAAAGCCTTCGTGGCGATTTTCTACTCAATTGGAGAATAAAATCTACGTGATTTTCTACTCTAGTTTTTTAAATGTTTGTTTGTGTCATTCTTTTACAGAAATGACAAATGACAACGGAAACCAAACTGCTACGATGGTGACTGCCAATGCATCGACAAGCCGAACACCGACATTGGCACCGGCGAAAAAATTCGGAAAATTTTTCGGGATTGATTTCAAGCGGTGGCAGCAGAACATGTTCTTCTACTTGACTAATTTAAGTCTACAGAAGTTCATTAAGGAAGATGTTCCTGTTCTGCCCGACGAAATTCCAGAAAATGAACGTTTCCTCGTGGCTGAGGCGTGGAAGCATTCTAATTTTCTATGCAAGAATTACATTCTTAGCGGACTGGAGGACAATCTATATAACGTCTATAGTAATGTGGAGATGTCAAAAGAACTGTGGGTTGCGCTTGAAAGAAAATACAAAACTGAAGATGCTGGGTTGAAGAAATTCGTTGCCGCTAAATTTTTGGACTACAAAATGGTAGATAACAAGTTTGTTATTACCCAAGTCTAGGAATTGCAAGTGATTATTCACGATATCCTTGTTGAAGGTGTAATTCAAATTAATACCGATGTTGAAAGTATTAATTTTATTATATTTACTAATAGAATTTTAATTGAAGGTCTTGTCATCAATGGAGCATTCCAAGTTGCAGCGATGATTGAGAAGTTTCTTCCTTTGTGGAAGGACTTCAAAAATTACTTGAAACATAAATGCAAGGAGATGTCCCTTGAAGATCTCATTGTTCGGTTGAGCATCGAAGAGGACAACAAAGTTGTTGAAAAGAAAGGTCGTGGAAACTCAACAATAATAGGAGAAAACGTTGTTAAGGATGATCCTTAAAATAACATAAAGAGGAAGAAGGCTTCTGGACCGAAAACAACCCAAGCAAGAAGCGGTTCAATGAAAATTGCTACAATTGTGGAAAAGCTGGATACAGATCTGTAGATTGTTGTGCTCTAAAGAAAGACAAGAAGAAGGGTCAAACAAACATGGTTGAAAAGCACGAAGATGTTGATGACTTGTGTTTTATGCTTTCTGAATGCAACTTGGTGGAAAATCCTAAGGAGTGGTGGATTGATTCTGGAGCCACTCGCCATATTTGTGCTGTTAGAGAAGCGTTTGCTACATATGCTCCTGTTGGACCCGAAGAGACGACTTCTATGGGAAATGCTGCAACAGTCAAAATTGAAGGATGTGAGAAGATATTTCTGAAAATGACTTCTGGCAAGTTGGTGATTTTGAACAACGTCCTTCATTTTCCCGAGATTAGGAAGAACTTAGTCTCGATTGGACTTCTTGTTAGAATGGTTTTAAGTGTGTTTTTGTATCCGATAAGGTTGTAATAAGTAAGAATAAAATGTTTGTAGTAAAAGGTTACATCACTAAGGGACTTTTCAAGCTGAATGTAATGGTTGTTGAGAATAATAATAAAATTTCAGCTTCTCTTACTTACTTGAGTCAAATGAATTGTGGCATGTATGTTTGGGTCATGTCAATTATAAAACCTTGCGGAAAATGATTAATTTGGAAGTATCGCCTAAGTTTAAATGTGACAAATCAAAATGTCAAATATGTGTGGAATCTAAGTATGTTAATCCTTATAAGTCAGTTGAAAGGAATTCAAATTCTTTAGACTTAATTCACATAGATATTTGCGACATGAAGTCAATTCCATCTTGTGGGGGGAAAGAAGTATTTCATAACTTTTATTGACGACAATACTCGATATTTCTATGTTTACTTACTTAATAGTAAAGATGAAGCAATAGACACATTCAAGCAATACAAAAATGACGTTGAAAGGCAACTTAACAAGAAAATCAAATTGATAAGAAGTGATAGGGATGGTGAATATGAATCTCCTTTTGAAGAAATATGTTTAGAATATGGAATTATTCATCAAACAACGGCCCCTTACACTCCCCAATCCAATAGGATTGCGGAAATAAAGAATCGTTCATTAAAGGAGATGATGAACGCATTGTTGATAAGTTCTGATTTGCCACGGAACTTATTGGGGGAAGTCGTTCTTACGGCTAACCAGATACTAAATCGAGTACCCCATAGCAAAACACAAACCATTCCATATGAAATATGGAAATGAAGGAAGCCCAATTTGAATTATTTTAATGTGTGGGGGTGTTTGGAAAAAGTGCAAGTTCCTAAACTCAAAAGGGTAAAAATAGGACCAAAAACCGTTGATTGTATTTTCATAGGATATGCGACCAATAGTTAAGCATATCGATTTCTGGTTCATAAATCAGAAAATCCCGACATTCATAATAATACGGTTATAGAATTAGATAATGTTGAGTTCTTTGAAAATATATATCCGTATAAAAAAGAATGTAAGTCGATTGGTGAAGGATCTAAACGACCTCAGGAAGAAATAAAAGAAAGTACATTTAATCAGGAGGATCCAAGATGTAGTAAACGTCAAAGAACGTCTACTTCATTTGGACCAGATTTTGTGACTTTCTTGTTGGAGAATGCGCCTCGAACATTTAAAGAAGCTATGTCTTCTTCGGACTCATTGTTTTGGAAAGAGGCAGTCAATAGTGAAATAAAATTCATATTGAACAACCATACATGGGAATTGGTTGATCCCTCCTAGAAATAAAATGTTGGGTTCTAAATGGATCTTTAAGAGGAAAATGAAATATGATGACACTATTGATAAATATATAAGGCAAGACTTGTGGTCAAAGGGTATAGAAAACGAGAAGATCTTGACTATTTTGATACATACTCTCCAGTTACAAGAATTACATCCCTACGAACGTTAGTAGCGTTAGCTGCTGTTTATGATCTTGAAATTCATCAATGGACATTAAGACGTCCTTCTTAAATGGAGATTTGGAGGAAGAAATCTACATGGAACAACCTAAAGGGTTTGTGGTTCTAGGTAAAGAAAAGAAGGTATGTAGACTTGTTAAGTCCCTTTACGGACTAAAACGAGCACCCAAATAATGGCATGCGAAATTTGACCAAATAATGTTGTTAAATGGTTTTAAGATAAATGAATGTGATAAATGTGTGTACATTAAAAATGTTCCAAATCACATAGTCATTGTTTGCTTATATGTGGATGATATGCTGATAGTGAGTAATGACATTGCCAGCATAATTGCGACTAAGCGTATGCTACTGGCAAGTTTGATATGAAAGACTTGGGAGTTGTTGATCTAATTCTGGGGATTAAGATCCATAAGACTCCTCAAGGTCTAGCATTGTTACAATCTCATTATATTAAGACAATACTTGAAAAATTAAAGCACTTAGATTTTAAAGTTGCAAAGACTCCAATTGACGTGAATCTTGCATTAGCAAATAACAAAGGCCAAAACATATCACAATTGGATTATTCTCGTATGTTGGGATGCTTAATGTGTATCATGAATTGTACACGGTCAGATATAGCTTGTGCTATAGCCTTAGATAAAACCGTTGAAAAAGCTGAATGGCTCCGAAATTTCTTGAAAGACATTCCATTTTGGCCCAAACCGTTGGCACCAATATGCATACATTGCGATAGTCAAGCGGTAATTGGAAGAGCTGGGAGCGTTATGTATAATGGTAAATCTCGTCATATACAACGAAGACAAAAAACCGTTAGTCAATTATTCTCTAGAGGAATTATCACGATTGACTATGTAAAGTCAAGAGATAATGTGTCGGATCCATTTACAAAAAGGCCTAACTAGAGAGGTAGTTGAGAAATCATCGAAGGGGATGAGACTATGGCCGAGAACAGGCCACTGTGACGGTAACTCTACCTAGAAGATTGGAGATCCCAAGATATAGGTTCAAGGAGATCAAACAATGTCATTAATGTCGGTTCAACATTGTCAACTAAAGTTTTGGTCCATTCTCGTGATGAGATAATGTTCAGTACCAAGGATATAGCATTAAGTCTTTTTAATGATTTCTAAATTTAATACGGGGTATATCAAATAGTGTATCTACGGGATGCCACGTTTACGAATCACCTATGTAAGTGTGAAGTGTTAGCCGCTTCAAGGAGAATTTTGTAAGGTCAGTTCTCTACACACTTATGAAATCAGGCGGTGTTCATGGCTGAAACGAACACAACAATTAGAACCAAAGACGGTTAAGGTTTAGTTGTGTGACTTATGGTTGTCTAGGTATACACCAAAGTTCGACGGTTCAAAGATATCAAATCTACCGATTGGCCGAGCATATCCGACATAAGTTCAATACGGAAAGTTCAAAGGGAAACCTACTTATCCAGATGCAATTTTTCCTTGCTTGCGAATCACACAACTTTTCATGCATATTTATGTGATATAGCCATTCCCCATTCATGTGGGGGATTGTTGGATTTTTAAGCTTTAATGCAGCTTAAAAGAGGGTGAATGTGAAATGGAGGGAAAATGAAATATTTGAGTTTTCCTCCTTGACAAAGGGACATTGTCCCATATTGGAAGAGGAAAAGATTTTTGATGGGTATATATACAATTACTCTTCTTCTAGCTCTTAAAAAATTAAGAAGAAGGCAAGCCTCGCGCCATCGTCGTTGTCGCTTGCTCGACTCGGCTTTGGCTTATTCGGATTCGGATTTGGTCAAATGATTGATTGATTAATTATTTGGATCAAATTTATTTGTTAATAGTAAATATTAACAGAAATATTATTAAATATCTATTTTTTTTGTAAACGAAAAATTAATATTAAATCCAACGAATTTTAATATTAAATCCAACGGATTATTAATCGTTATCCGTTTTTCGTTTTTCGTTTTTCGTTGTTGTAACGGAAAAGTTAAGGTTCCTCTTCAATTCCCGGTTTATTATTGTGTAAATATTCATTTATGTTATGATATTTATATTATGGCCGTTGTACATAAACAACCCTTTTGAAGAGTTGCAGCTCTTCAATTTGAGCTCAACATTGGCTATAAATGTTAGTCCATTCTCTCAGATTTTCAATACGAATTTCTGAGTTCTCCTCCTTTCTTCTGCATTGTTTTAACTTCAAAGAAAGCAACAGTAAGTGTGATTTGCTACCGAACTTTGTGTTTGCTGAAACACTGGGGCTTGAAGTACCGTTACACCAGTGTGTAATTCGTTCTATCCTGGGAGGAAATAATCCAAAACCTCGTGTAGTAGGAGGGGATTAAATTCCTTAACAAATTAACTTCTGTGTTGTTTATATTTTCTGTTTATATGTTATTTTATCGTCTCAGAATTATTTTACAAATACAGTTTAACTAACAATTTTATACCCTACCATTGAGGCATGAAATACGCCAGTTATGTTCTTTCTCTCTCTCTTCCTTCTCTCTCTAACATCAAGATTCTCAATCCTCTTTGTTCTCCCTAAAATCTCTCTATTTTCCATCAAGGCAGCCGCCGTAGCAACCGTTTTTGGTGGCGATGGCGGACTTTTTGAAGCAAAGAAAATAGATCTGAAGCAAAGAGAGAGTAGGTGAACAGATCTGGCCATGGCTACGTATTGAGCTTTTGGAAATCTAAAGCAGAGTCGCCGGAGAAGATTTGAAGGCCGGATTTTTGTTCGTCTCCATTTTTAGTTTTAATACAATGTATACAGTATTTTGCTTGGCCGGAAAACGTCATTTCGGCAAACTTTCTTCTCTTCTTTGCTATTGAGTAACACACATGATACAAATACATTGTATTCTGTACAAATACATTATATTTTTGTATAAATATATTATTTTTCGCCTATTTTATGTATTCCGAAAGTCTGTATTTTTTTAATACAGTCGAATATCACTAT
Source organism: Nicotiana knightiana (assembly GCA_005239525.1). NCBI lineage: Eukaryota > Viridiplantae > Streptophyta > Magnoliopsida > Solanales > Solanaceae > Nicotiana > Nicotiana knightiana. The sequence continues at coordinate 67,545 of ML369458.1, forward strand.
TTTTGTGATTTTTTGTTGTTTGAATACGGTCAAATTAAATATGGTGAATTGAATACAATGTATAATAGTGAATAATTAATATTGGTGAATTGAATACAATGTATATAGTCGAATTGAATAGACCGATATACACACAATTTCTTGGTTTTTGTTGTTTGAATACAACTAAATCCAGTATAGTGAAATTGAATACAATTCAATATTGCGTTTTCCGATTAAACACCCGTAGTCACTATTTTTTTGGCAGATTACCACACTATATTTTTAAATACATTCACGCAAATACATGAAATACAGAATTAAACAACTGCAGTCACTATTTTTTAGGTGGATTATCTCACTGTATTTATAAATACAGTCGCGCTAATACATGGAATACAAATGAAACAGCTGTAATTCCTATTTTTAGGCGGATTACCTCACTATACTTATAAATACAATCACGTGAATACATGGAATACACACAGTAGCAATGAAATTTTTGTAGAATTGATTTATTGAGTTAAATTAGGAGCGATTCACTCTAATTGATCCTCTTTCCGTTATTAAATAGTTGGACTCTCTACTTATTAGGTGAATTCCGCGACGGTATTCATGAATACAGTAGTACGAATACAACGAATACAATCTGGTAGCAATAAAATATTAGCTATAGGAAATAAATATATATATAGTAGTTATAAGAAATTAATAGCCACTAAAATTATAGTGATTTCTGAAAATTCCTTTTTTTTTAAAAAATCTAAAAAAATCTTGATAGGTGTTTATCCATTGTGAATGTGTTGCATTGATTTGATGCTTTTTTACCCGAGAAGTATACTGTTAAATTTTGGAAAAAGAAAAAAGAAGATACTACAATGTAATGGAAATCACCACATACACAAATTTTAACTCAAAGCATCTAAGAGCATGTTTGGCCAAGCTTCTTGGAGGTTAAAAATAATTTTTTCTTTGTCAAAAAAGTAGTTTTTTAGAAATTTGATGTGTTTGATCAAGACGTGAAAGTGATTTAGAGCAATAGCAAAAGTAGTTTTTCAGCGTTTAAAAAGAAGCTACAAATTCTATTTTCTTCTAAGAAGCAAACATTTATTTTTTAAGATAAAAGTATCGTTTGTATAAATTATATATTTTTAATTATCTTTCATTAATTTTTTTTTTCGTTTTCTTGTTTCTACCATCCTTTTCTTCTTTTTTATTTAATTCTTTTTCATCATATTTTTATTCTCATTCTTCTATTCTTCTTTGAAATAGTTCTGTAATATAAGCAGATTTCTTCTTTTATATAGGATTTATGAATTAAAATTTTAATTTATACTGAATGATAGTGGTAACTACTGTTAGAATTTATTCTTCTAAGTCATAGTAATATGTCTATTTCGGCAAAGGGTAAATTTGGGGTAAATAGCGAGCTTGAGAATGTCAAGTGTTTAGATGACGCTGTGACTCTCTTCTGTCAAATGGTCAGAAAGCAGCCCCTTCTGTCTGTTTTCGACTTCTCTAATTATTTAAGACTATCCTAAATATGAAGCATTACTCTGTTGTAGTTTCTCTTTTTCGAGAAATGCAGAAATTGGGTATTCCAATTACTGATTTCATCTTGAGTATCGTGATTAACAGTTATTGCCTGATGCATCGTGTTGATTGTGGATTTTCGGTATTAGCCATTTACTTGAAGAAAGGCATTCCGTTTAGGGGAATCTTTGCTGAAAATAAAGTCAAAGATGCAGTTGACTTGTTTAAAAAGTTGGTGAGAGAGAAGATTTGTGAGCCTAATGAAATCATGTATGCAACCGTCATGAATGGGCTCAGCAAAAAGGGTCATACTGAAAAAACTGTTAGTCTGCTCCGGTTAATGGAACAAGGGAGCACTAAGCCCAACATATTTAACTACAACATTGTCATAGATTCCCTTTGCAAAGATAGAAACTTAGATGATGCTATCAGCCTTTTGAACGAGATGAATAAGAAAGGCATTTGTCCGGACATATTCACATTTAATTCATTGACTGATGGTTTGTGTAAGTTTGGTCAGTGGGAAAAGGTTAGGACTTTGTTCTCTGACATGTTAAACCTTAATATTTATCCAGATGTCTACACCTTTAGTATGGTGATTGGTGGACTGTGTAAAGAAAGGGAAAATCGAAGATGCCGAGGAAGTAATGAGACATATGAATGAAAAAAGTGTAGAGCCTAATATATCAACTTACAGTGTGGTAATGGATGGATATTGTTTACGTGGTCAAATGGATAGAGCGAGGAGAATTTTCGATTTCATGATAGATAAGTGCATTGAGCCTGACATTATTAGCTACAGCATACTAATAAATGGATATTGTAAGAAAAAGAAGTTGGATGAGGCCATGCAGTTCTTTCGTGAAATTTCTCGAAGGGGATCAAAGCCTGATATTGTTACCTTCAATACTATATTGCAAGGTCTGTTTGAAGTTGGAAGAATTGGTGATGCAAAAAAGTTTTTTGCTGAGATGCTATCTATAGGGCATGTACCTGATTTATACACTCATTGCACTTTACTCAAAGGGTTATTTTAAGTATGAACTTGTTGAAGAAGCCGTGTCACTCTTTAATGAGTTGGAAAGAAAGAGAGAAAATGCTGATATTGAATTTTACAATGTTATCATTAATGGATTGTGCAAAAATGGTAAACTTGATAAAGCTCGTGCTATTTTTGAGGCGTTTTCTTTTATTGGACTACTTCCGAATGTGAGAACATACACTATAATGATAAATAAATTCTGTCTAGAAGGGTTGTTAGATGAAGCTAAAGATATGCGAAGACAAAAGGAGGGCAACAGTTGTTTGCCAAATGGTATCACTTACAATGTTATTGTTCAAGGATTTCTCAGGTGCAATAGAATTACTGAAATGGCAGTTCTCATGAAGGAAATGGCTGGAAGGGGCTTCTCATTTGATGTAACTACAACTGAGTTATTGATAAACGTTATAAGGGAGAATCCATCCGTCCTTGACATGATACCAGAGCTTCACTTGGAAAATAAGAAGTGAATATTTATTTTGCTTTTTTTATTCGCTCGTAGTATCACTTTGATACAACTTCCGTTTATCCCTGCATGCAATTGCAGAAGCTGATAAAAGGCAATTAGAACGTTGCTTGAGTTTTCCGGGCAGGCCTATAGCGCTAGTAACTTAAAAGTGAGATACACACAGTAGAGCTTTCCATGATCATGTCTCCACCTGTAGCTTCGTCATATTTGTCCTTATATTTAGTTGTCTATGGAATATTGAATCCTGGGGACACTATTGGATAGTAACATATATCTAATATCTTCTATGTTTTTTGTTTCAATGTGATCATGTTTCGTCACAAAATTAACCTCGTCTCTAGAAATTTGAATGTCAATTGTCAGATTAACATATTACAGTTCACTTAAAAGCTTATGAACTTTCTTCTGCCAATACAGGCAATTTGCCAGGTTTAAAAGTTTTGAATCTCCATTTTCTACTGTCTAGTATTTGGAAGATGACTTACTGGATGCCAATACAAATGGTTGGTCTTTGTACTTCGTTCCCTTTCTTTGTTGCCTCCTCTCTCTCATCAACTCTCTTGAACCAGAAGATCCCTGGAAAACCATATCACAGCGAAGATCATCCATGCAACGAAAGTTGGGGACATTATGACAGACAAGGTAAATTTCAAGGCTCTTCTCGTCATAAAATAAATTTGCAGCACGGAATTCTAGAAGCTAGATTTGTAGTTGGATTGCGAGACATATTATTACATGATATCAAATTTTTTTACCTGTGGTTTGCAGAACAAGCTTATCACGGTCACACTCACGCCAAAAATTGAAGTTCTGAAAGCGATGCAACTGATAAAAGGTGCTATATTCTGCTTCATTTTTAAACCTCTAGCCCTTTTTTTAGTGTAATTGTTTCGGACACAACAACAACAACAATAACCCAGTATAATCCTACAAGTGGGATCTGGAGAGGGTAGGATGTACGTAACCTTACCTCTATCCTAGAAGGGCAGAGAGATTGTTTCCGATAGACCCTCAGCTAAATAAATACGGAACAAGCACTCATAACAAGTAATAGCAAGGCAATATATTTAGAAAACTAAAACGAAGATAGCAATAGATACTATGAAAGAAGTACATATATAAAGTAACAACAATACAAGGTATGTAGTGGGAGCAAACTAAGAGAGTACTGATGGCAAGTAATAAGAGTACAAGATGCGATAATAGCAAGCTAAGGATAAAGGGGTGCCATACTAACACTAATACTATTGAACTAATGAAGACAAAGTGAAACGCTCGGCTACCCGCTAACCTTCTAACCTAATCCGCAACCTCCATACCCTCTTATAAAGGGTCATGTCCTCGGTCAGCTCAAGCTACGCCATGTCCCGCCTGATCACCTCTCCCCCTGACTTCTTAGGCCTATCTCTACCCTTCTCTTACCCCCAAGATTAAACTCTCACACCTCCTGACTGGGGCATCCGTGCTTCTTCTTTTAACATGCCCGAACCATCTCAGCCTCACCTCTCGCATCTTTTCCTCCACAGGGGGCCACTCTCACCTTATCCCAAATAACTTCATTCCTAATTCTATCTAATCCACCTTGATTTCATTCCTAATTCTAACCGAGTATGACCACACATCCATCTCAACATCCTCATTTTAGCAACTTTCATTTGTTGGACATGGGACTTCTTGACTGCCCAACACTCTACCCCATACAATATAGTCGGTCTAACCACTACCTTGTATACCTTACCTTTAAGTCTCAACGGCACATTCTTATCGCACAAGACACCGGAAGCGAGCCTCCACTTCATCCACCCTGCTCCGATACGATGTGTGACATTCTCATCAATCTCCCCATCATTCTGAATTATAGACTCAAGGTACTTGAAACTCTCTCTCCTGGGAATGACTTCCGTATCAAGCCTCACGTCTCCGTCCGCTTCCTGGATAACACCGCTGAACTTGCACTCCAAATATTCTGTATTTGTCCTGCTCAGCTTGAAACTCTTAGACTCAAGGGTATGTGTTCAAACCTCCAGACTCTCGTTAACACCACCTCGCGTCTCATCAATCAGGATTATGTCCTATGCAAATAACATGCACCAAGGCACCTCCCCTTGAATGTGCGACGTCAATGCGTCCATTGCCAAGGAAAACAAAAAGGGTCTTAAGTATTGATCCCCGATGCAACCCTATCTCAACCGGGAAGTATTCAGAGTTTAAATACTTTGCAACATGTTAAGAATAGTTGAAATGTGGTGGTCCACCAAGTGGCCTTATATAAGAATTTTTATTATTTGTAGCACCCAAGTAAACAACCTCTCTACTCCGTTGGGGCAGGGGTAAGGTCCGCGTATACACTACCCTCCCCAGACCCCACTTGTAGGATTTTACTGGGTTATTGTTGTTGTAGCACCCAAGGGGTGCTTAGGATGTGCAGTTACAAAATATAAAATTCAATTCATTTGTTGTACGTGAGATGAACTTAGAAAATCTATCATCCTCTCAGCTTCTTTTACATTTTGTTCTTACACCAATAAAAGTAAAAGAGTTATACATCTGGTTCTGCTTGCAGCCCTTGACATCCTTCATTCACTTGCAAAAATTGGGTCATTTCACAGCCATTACACCTTCTTTTCAAAGTTATGTTTTGTCCTTGTGGAGCCCAAGGGTGGCTAACGGGCCGGGCCCGGGCCAAACAGGTCAAGTGGGCCGGGCTAAGCGGGTCCGGGCTATGCGGGCCTGGGTTATGCGGGCCCGGGCTAAACGGTCCCGGGCCAAACAGGCTATATGTGTGGAACCGGCCCCCTACGGGCCTAAGCCCACATGGGCCCGAGCTAAGAGGGCCGGGCCCGCGGGCCAAACAGGCCTCAACGGGTCCGGGCTATTTTTTTTAAATTTTTTTTATGTAAGGCAATTTCTTGTAAATCTTGTATAAGTGTATTATATAAGTGTTATTCAAGAGTTACAAAAATTTTTTTATGTAATTATATTATATTATCTAAGACAATTTATTGTAAATTATATTATATAACTATTAGATATGTATTGTAATTCAAGTGTAAACACAAATATTCAAGGAAATGCCTTATAAATTTTATTAATAACGACATTTAAAAAAATGGCAATATCTTTCTTAGTCTTCCTCCCCCCAATGGAATGAGCACAGCTAAGGTACTAATACCACCATTAAAAGGGAAAAAAACTAATCAAGATGTGCCAAAATATAAGTTACATATTAATCTACATAGTATCCCTAACAAATTTCATAAATCCTTCAAGGTTGGGAGGAACTTCCGTTGGTGGTGGCGGAAAAGAAGCTTGTTCATCACCACTTCCGGGCGAAGCATTAGAAACATCCTCCGCAAGTTCCTCTAGCATTTCTTCATAAGCTTCGTCTATATCCAGTTGTGATTCAGCAAGTCCAAAATTTCTTCTTTCCGAACGGATCCAATCTCTGAAGAGTACTGATTTTTCCAAGCTCTCCCTCATAGACGCTCTATGATCACCGATTTGAAGTCTCGCTTGACTGAAAGCGCTCTCCGATGCCACTGTTGAAGCTTGAATACTTAAAATATCTCGAGCCATCCTTGAAAGAACCGGAAAGTGTTTTCCTTTGTCCTTCTACCATTCCAAAACATTGAAGGTGCCGTCTGGATTCTCTGATTCAAGTCCCTGCGATAAATAAACTTGA
>ML369459.1:7767-18081 GCA_005239525.1 Nicotiana knightiana
CTGAAAAGCAATTATCTCCAGGAAAAGTTATGTCTGAAGGACTTCTATTTCGAAAGTATATTTGAAAAGTATTTGTCTTGCAGAAAAATGATATTTGAAAGAGCAGTATTTGGGAAAGTATATTTGAACACCACGTATTTGAAGAGACTATGTTTTAAAGATTTCTTTTTATAAAAATATATAAATATACATTCAGAGAAAGTATGTTTCAACGAAGAAATTTCTCTATTCTGAAATGATTATATCTTTAAGTTTTCAAAATAAACTCATGATTTAAAGGTTTTCACTCTAAGGTTTGACCAGTTTTATTGAGTTTATTGGCTAAGGCCTGACGTGAATAAATTGATGTAGTGCTGAGTTGCTAGTGCTTTTATTGGGTTGTGATTCCCGCCATATGGATTGCATTCTTTCCATTCTCTTTGCGTATTTCTATTATGTTGTCCGTTGATAGTAATTATTGAATTTTCTTCCGTATTATTCAATCGTATCGTTAATTATATTGAAAAATCTTTAGATAGATATTATGTTTCAGTTATTTATACATTTATGCATTTTTACTTATTAGACCGGTGGTGTCTTGACTAGTCCTCGTCATACCTTCACCGAGGTTAGTCTTGATACTTACTGGGCACCGCTGTGGTGTGCTCATACTACACTTCTGCACATTTTTGTGCGTAGATCCAGGTTATTGTTGTTAGTAGCTGCGTAGATCATTGTTGGGGAGACTCAAGGTAACCTGCTGCTGCGTTCGCAGGCTTCGGAGTCACCTTCCTGTTTTATTTCTATTCAGTTGTACTTACTTATTCCTAGACAATTGTATTTAGATTTGATAGAAAGATTTCGTAGAGCTTATGACTTGTATTTACCGAGTTTTGGAAAATTGTAAACTCTGTCAAGTTGTCTATATCGAGACTATTATAATTCCTTTATTATTGTTGTCTTTCAGTGAAAATGTTAGGCTTACCTAGTCCCCAAGACTAGGCGCCATCACGATACCCAACGGAGGGAAATTTGGGTCGTGACATAAACATTTTGAAATCAAAGTATACACCTGCGTAACTTTGAATGAAATAACTTTTTCTAGCAACAAATACTTTTTCTTAAAATTATGTACACGTTTACGTGACACAAATAAATTTCAAAAATGAACATTCGTAGAGATTCCTTTAGGAACGGATTTTTTGAAATTATTATCGTGATTGCGTACATGTTCGCGTGACGTGGTCTCGATTTTTTAAAACTAAAACCAAAATACGCGCTTGCACGACTTTGATTATTTTCTTAAATGAATCAAGTGTTATGAATTATGTACATTTCCGCATGACATGATTTTTGACGCATCAAATTCAAGCGGGTATATGCATACGTAACCCGTCTTTAAATAATTTTTTAAATACAAAAAAAATATTTGAATAATTAGAAGCGGTGAAAAATATAAAATGGCACATAGGTAAAGTCAGTAATTAAACAATTTAGGCCAAGGATAAATCATTAAGCGACCGTGCTAGAACCATGGAACTCAGGAGTGACTAACACCTTCTCCCGGGTTAATAGAATTCCTTACCCGGTCTTGTGGTTCGCAGACTTTTTAACAGATTTATAAATTTCCTCGATTTGGGATATTAAATAATAAATAAATGGTGACTCGGAACACTATAAATAAATAATTCCGAGTGGCAACTCTGAAATTAAATAAATAATTCGAAATTCGAATAATGTCACTTAAATTGGAAAAACTTCCTATACCCCACCTTTCCGGTAAAAAGGAGGTGTGACAGCTCTGGCGACTCTGCTGGGGATCGAACCCAGAATCTCTGGTTCAGGGTTCAAGAATTCGAGCTTTAATATGATTTTACTTGGTTTGTTTAAATTGTTGATACTATTGTTTCTAGAAAAGTATTATCCTGCCTATATTAAGAAGGGGCCACTGTTGCAAAAAAGAGGGGGCACGGCACTATCCGGATAAATTGTTGGTTTCTAGAAAAGTACCTGCCTCGGCCTCAAAACTTTATTCAAAATTAAGAAGGGGCCACTTTTGCAAAAATGACCGTTTTGGTCAATGTTGCACAAATAGCCACTTTTTAGGAGAGGTGTCTTTTGAAAATTAAAATTGTTCTTTGTAAAAAGAATTTGTTGGTCTTTTCCTTTCAAAACTAGAAGCAATCTTAACCCTACCCGTTCACAGGTGCAAATCGAGTATTGTCCAGAATCCGCAACTGAATATCGTAGAGGAAGCTCCCTTACAACTCTGAATGTGGTGGCATGACCTAGATAAAGAGGGTAAATAATGGGTAGTTGAGCAATTGGGGGCTCTCATTTGAGATCATGAAGGTTAAACCAAGAGATGACTTCATCAAAGCTTAACTTTCTGGGACCCGGTTCATAATGTATTTCGTTTCTCAGATTTCGAGCTCACTCCTACCCTGGAATAAATAGCAGGATATACTGGATTTGGTCGGGATTTAAGGAACCAACAACTCATCTTCCCAAGGCCCATGTCAGTGCGTTGTTTCTTTGATTTCCTATCCATCAGCAAACAACTCAGAAAGAGCCGGGTGGTTGATGGTTGTTGCTCGTTCTATTTCCTGTACTCTAGATATGGCTTTCCATACGGGTTCGAAACACATGAAAAGGGTCTAAACAACAAACAAGACAAGGATACCTGGAGAATTCACCGCCGAATAACCTTCATAATGGCATTCCTGGGTGTAATGGTCTTTCCAAATGCAAAAGGGACCATTGATGTTCTTGTGGCTAGAATTGCCCAAGTTTTGACTGAGAAAAAGGATCACACTCTAGCTCCGCTCATACTGTCTAATATTTACCGGGCTTTAACATAGTGCAAGTTGGGAGAAACATTCTTCGAAGGTTGCAACATTATTCTCCAAATGTGGCTAATCTAACACCTTCGTCATCACCTGAAATTCATGAGCTATGGTCCTAACAAAACCAATTTCATTGAAAGCTATGAAGAAAGAGTAAAAGATTACAATTCCCTGGAGAGAGTTGAAGCTTGGATCGACCATCTGAGAACTTTACGGGAAAATCAGATAGAGTAGACTCTGGGATGGCTTCCTGTCAGGGAGGTTATACACATGTCGGCTACAAGAAATCATTTGTTGTTAATGGGCCTGAAAAGTGTCCAACCCTATGCACCCCAAAGGGTCCTAAGGCAGTTGGGTCAGTATCAAATAGTACCTGAGGATGAAGATACTCAAGTGCCTGATATTGATTCAACAAAATTTGAATGGGTGTAGGTATTTGAAAGAAGATACTCAAGTGCCTGATCTTTCCAAAGGTGAAGTAGATCCAGGTTATGCATCATGGTTTGAAAAGAGAAATATCATTGATGAAGAAACAGAACCCGAGCAGGAAAGGCCTTCCAAAAGGCCTCATGTTCAAGCTTTCGATTATAAAACTCAAGAAAGGTTAGCTTGGGGAGAGAAAGAAAAAGAATATCAGGACACTATCCGCACTTTGAAACAAAAATTTAGGAACTTTGAATTCGACAATGAGTTACAAGCACAGGTAGTTAAGGCGAAAAAAGACAGTTAACCCGAGAGAACGAGGCGCTCCGTGCCCAACTCCGGAGTTTGAAAATAGGTGCCGAAACACCTATGAGAAGTGAAAGGGATGAAAATATCATCAGCAACCTAAGGATGAAGGTTCATGAGTATGCGTTTGATTTGACTAAAGCTGAAAAAGGCTTGCTAGATGCCCAAACCAAGTTAGCCAAGGGAGCAGAAGAACATGCCCATCATTTGAGGCAGAAGTATAGCAAAAAAATGGCAATCGTGAAGGATGTTTGCCATGGGGAATGAAATGGTCCAACAAACTAAAGACTTTAAAACAGAAAGGGAGCACTGTTATGCACGAATCTGCCAGTTGGAAGGAACCGTGCAACAGCTACAAGACCAGAACAACACAAACACTTGTAATTTTTTACCCTCCCCGAGATTTTACACATTTTAGCATTTAAATATTTAGTTTAGGTCTAATATCGCTATTTTAAACTTGTTTTGACTCTTTTACTTCATTTTATCACAAAACTGAAAACTACAAAAATATTTTCCTTCATTTTAGCTAATAGGTATTTTATTTAGTTGCTTTTACTTTATCTTACCTTTCATGAAATTGAAAAATACTAATATAGTTTCAATATTTTGTTTTCAAAGATAAAATGAAAAGTTTTTAAAAAAATATTTCACTTAGTTTAGTGTTACTTTTAAGTTGTTGGTCTTTAATAAAATATAGAGTAGTATTTAGATTTTAAAATATAGCTATTTTGTCTCTTTCTTTTAATGTCCTATTAGTTTAGATAAGTATTAATTTTGTTCATTTTCATAAGAAAAGAAATGAAAACAAAAAAACATAAAAAAAGGAAACGAAGAAGAGGAAAAGAACGTCAGAAGCAAAACAAAGGAAATGAAATAGTTTCTTGTTATGAAATAACGACTGTAAAGAAATAAACTGAAGACAAGTATAGATAGAGAGAGATTGATGTCTTATTCAATTTTCAAACTGATGTACTTAATGAAATGAAATCTCCTCTATTTATAGAAGAAAGGAAGTTGTTGTATAAGCTGCTACTGCAAACTGCTGTGTAAGCTGCTACGCAAGCTGCTGTGTAAGCTGCTGTGTAAGCTGCTACGCAAGCTGCTGTGTAAGCTGCTACTGCAAGCTGATGTGTAAGCTGCTTGCAAGTTGCTACTGCACCAGATATAGATAATCTTCTACCGGGGTAATATTTAACCTTAATGGAGTACCGAAATGATAAGCTTCTTCAGGAAGCTTATTTTCAATAGAGTACCAAATAGATAAACATATTTACGACGGAGTCCCATATGGATAACCTTCTTCAGGAAGCTTATGAACATCCATAATATAATATATATTTATAACACTCCCCCTTGGATGTTCATTAAAAGATAATGTGCCTCATTAAAACCTTACTAGGAAAAACTCCGTGAGAAAAATCCTAGTGAAGAAAAAAGAGTACACATATTTAGTAATACACATTTCTAGGTGGCTCATTAAAAACCTTATAAGGAAAACCCTGTGGGGGAAAACCTTAGTAAGGAAAAAAGAGTGCATCGCATATTTTACTCCCCCTGATGAAAATCTTGTTTCAAATATTTGAGTCTCCACATTCTAATCTTGTATACCATCTTCTTAAAAGTTGAATTTGTAGAGAATATTATCCACCACTATTTTCGATCGATTTAAACTAATCTCATCAAACCAAGAAGCTGTTGCAAGTCATTTCATTGAGTTGCTTGCAACCTGCCTGCATCAACTGCTTGTAGATAAACTTCAATAGGGTACTAGATGGATAATCTTCTTCAGGAAGATTATCTATAATAGAGTAATAAATGGACATCCACAATAATATTTTCGTAATACTCCCCCTTGGATGTTCATTATTATGTGCCTCGTTAAAACCTTACTAGGAAAAAACCCCGTGGAATAAATCCTAGTTAAGGAAAAAGAGCACACTAATAATATACATTGAAAGCTGCCTCATTAAAAACCTTACCAGGAAAAGCCCAGTGGAAAAAAACCTGAGCAAGGAAAAAAGAGTACATTGCATACTTTACTCCCCCTGATAAAGTCTGTGTAGGAGAAGAGCCATATCTTGCTAGCAAATTAGCAAAAATGCTGTGTCAGGCCTTGTAGCATTAGCAAGATACATTAGTGCACTAATTGCACTAAGATAGGGTACTTCGGGACCAAGGAGTTCCTCATCATCTTCTGGAGGTCGGAACAAATCCTTATTTACTTCAAGTGATCGAACAATCATTGATGTACTCAATGGGTGCGCTTTGTCCATGTAAAAGCATTTTAAGACCCTTTTTGTATAAGCAGATTGATGGATAAATATTCTGTCTGCTAAATATCCAATTTGCAGACCAAGACAAAGTTTTGTCTTTCCAAGATCTTTCATCACAAATTCTTTCTTAAGATATTCAATTGCCTTTTGGATCTCTTCTGGAGTTCCAACAAGATTTATGTCATCAACATAAACAACAAGGATAACAAATTCTGATGACATCTTCATTATAAAATACATGGAAAAATAACATCACTTACGTAACATTCTTTTAACAAATATTCACTGAGGCGATTATACCACATGCACCCAAATTATTTTAAATGGTACAATAACCTTTGTAACCTGATCGAGTACATTTCTCGAGACTTTGAACTATATGCTTCATGCATTTTAAATCCTTAAGGGATATTCATATAGAGTTAATCAAATGAGTCATATAGGTTATGAATTGTATTTAAATGGCATGACATCTTCAGGTGTCTGGACTACAGGTCTGATCCTCACAATCCTTTACAATATTGTGCACTATATTGTATCAAAGATATCGTCGACGACCATTTGGTATCGGTTCGCAAGCGACATAACTTGTTGAAATCTCATTACTTTCTTTATTTTCAGGTACCTGAACTTCTTCTGGAGTTTCATGAAATGTTATGTCGTGGGCTCTTCTAGAGCTTATTTCCTCCTTATTATGATCATTTTGATCATTTGCTCCTATCCTTTTCAAGGGTTGTTACCTCTGGAACCGATTGGTCTACCACGCTTCATGCATACAGTGAACTCCATCCTTCAGGAACTTTAATTTTAATAGGAGCATTCGCAGCTGAAATATGATATTTAATTATGGATCAACAAATGCTTATGGCATTTGACTTGAATTATCTTCTGAGTGAGGATCATACTAATGATAATTTGATTCATAGAGCATATTTTTCAGCTGTTTATTCCATCACCCAAATGTTAGAAAACTAACATATATCCCTAATATTCTTTGGGAAACATATCTTTGTGCATTGTGGTAGAGAAATTAATCATATACCACACATCAAAAGATAGTAGTAAAAATATTTGGTTTCTAATCCTAAACCATTTGTGAGGGCATGACTTATCATATATTATTGGCCTGATGCATACAAGTGCTGTTATATGCAATTTAGAAAATCTTAGACCAACACATGAGGCTTTGTTCTCATAAGCGATAGTTTAGCCTTTAATATGAGGTATTCAATGCTAAACTAGCTTGGATATAAACCAGCATCATCAAGATCAACTATCTTGATTTCATAATCTGAAATTTATGCTCTTAATTGATAAAAGCAATTTCAAATGCCAAACTGCAGGTTGACAATAATCGTACATGTAACCATCTCATATATGCATCTATAAGTGGTTCATACGATAGGTGAATGGGCCCATATTCACCTTTTATATATTTCAGATTAGGGTCTTAGTCCCAACTTTAGCTGGTATAATCAATTTATTATGAGAACAAGCAACACAAGAGAATTCTTGAAGAATCTTCTAGTTCTTCAGTATATGCTTATCTGAATTCTTAAATACCTCATCTAAAAATGGCAAATGAAAACTTCAGGTTTATCATGGCATGTGCTATCTCTTAGTAAACTTCTGTTTTACTATAGCATAAACTTTTGCATTAGTAAACTTCTGATTTACTGTGGCTACTTTTGTATTAGCAAATTTCTGATTTACTGTAGCTACTTTTGTCTTAGTAAAACTTCTGGTTTACTGTGACTGCTTTTGCATTAGTAAACTTCTGGTTTACTGTGATACATGATGTATTACAAATTAAAGAATAAGGCGGGTAACTTCACACATACATATTATTTTACCCCCTATGATTGTGGAAACATGAAGATTTTCAATCTTCCAATCATTTGTAGTCTCAATATGATAGCCATTTGTATTAGTAAACTTCAGGTTTACTACAACATATGTTTTGACCATAATCGTATAATAATAATGACATATTTTTATATAAACTCTTCTAGAGCCTTCATTTATTATCCACAATCTAATATTTATCAGACACTACTGGTGTCATGTGTCTTCTAGACAAGCAGTTAGCTCTTCAGGAGTTATTGATACATTTTGTACTATCAAATATTGCTCAGACACTTCTGGTATCATGAGAGAAAATGGTAATCAAATAAATAATATAAAGACAATTCTAAATTATAAATGTAAGAAATTAAGAATTTGAGTAATTTTACCACCAACTTTGTGACAATTGTCTCATTCAGGGAGAAATGCCATTAATCTGAATATTTTATAATCTAAGCGGCAACCACATAGTCAATACATCCTTCAGGGAAAGATATATGAGTTGTTATTTCCTTCGGGGAACTCAATAACTAACCATAATATATTAATGTGGTGCAGTAGAAAGCATTCTACAAGAATGCATTTGCCTTAGAATGATACTTAATAAAATTTCCAAGATGCTTTACGTACAACAGGTACGTGCGACAATGATTTTTATGCCACAAAATAATATTTATATCCTCTGTTATTCTAGCTCTTCATGAGGTGAGTAGAGGTATTTCTTCACTCACTCCAGGGAATGAAAATGTGCTTAAAAATAACTTTGAATAGCTCATTATTTTGTATAAGCACGAAAAGACACACTTTCATAATATTTTCCTACTTCAGGAGGAAATTTCAATTGTGTTAATTCTTCAGGAGAAAATTTAAAATATGAAATATTGAGTATATATTCTCTCAATCATATTACCTCTTCTGGAGGTGAATTGTAATATATTTACATCAAAAGCGCGTTCATATATTGTTACATTCACTTCAGGGAATGGAACATAATTATCTGAACGTGCATTAACCACATCACATTGTGATGCTTCAAACCTCTTTTAAGATATTTGCTACTTCAGGAGCAAATCGAGGCATGTACATAGTATGCAGAATTTTTCTCTAACTTATCTTCAATTGTAACCATAACAAGCCTAAATTATCACTTCTGGTGGTCATAGACATATACCACTTCTGGTGGTTAACAAAACTTAGTTACAATGCGATATACAAATTATTGCCACTTCTAGTGGTCGTACTCTGTTAGAGTTCAAGTGAACCATAAAATTAAGTCATAACAAGACTTAGGAAATATGCTACTGCCAGTGACTATATATTTTTTTTGAAAAATTCCATAATTAGCCATCAATAGAGATGAATATCATGGTCCCTTCTTGTAATATTTTTCTTTAGGAACAAATTTATGGCATGAACTGCTAAGTGAACCAATTGGGCTCCTTAGGACCAAAGAACAAAAATCATACTGTTAGTAGCAAGAAACAAGAATGTCTGTATGAAAGAAGTACTAACCTTTTGAGTAGAATTCTTAATTATGGCGATTGGATCTGATTTATATCCATAGACTTTCGCTAACTCAACTCGACAAATAGTTAGAGTTAAGCAATATATGAAAGTGCAAAAATTAATGTCACAAGTCCTTTGCTACAAACCTACTTCAAGATAGCAAAGCAGCAAGGGAAAATAATTTATCATTTATAAAGATAAAGTGATATAGTAAAACCTTTAAGCAAAACATGAAATTATTTCCATGATTACTTTGCTAATATGGAAATAAAATACTGACACCAAAGAAATATAAATCGTTCAACCCAATGTAAAAATGGTAGAAATCCTAAATACAACAGTTTGATCTTACTTACGCGAGAATCGATGCCTTCAGACGAGGATAACTACGTCTTTCAAAGTATGTGCTCAAGGCAAAGTCTCGTGCTGATAACGTGTTATGAAATAATGACTGTAAAGAAATAAACTGAAGACAAGTATAGATAGAGAGAGATTTATGTCTTATTCAATTCAAACTGATGTACATAATGAAATGAAATCTCCTCTATTTATAGAAGAAAGGAAGTTGCTACGCAAGCTGCTGTGTAAGCTGCTACGCAAGTTGCTGTGTAAGCTGCTTGTAAGTTGATTGTAAGCTGCTACTGCAAGCTGATGTGTAAGCTACTTGTAAGCTGCTACTGCAAGCTGATGTGTAAGCTGCTTGTAAGTTGTTGTAAACTGCTACTGCACCAGATATAGATAATCTTCTACCAGGAATAATATTTATCTATAATGGAGTACCGAAATGATAAGCTTCTTCAGGAAGTTTATTTCCAATAGAGTATCAAATAGATAAACATATTTACGGTGGAGTCCCATATGGATAACCTTCTTCAGGAAGCTTATGAACATCCATAATATAATATATATTTATAACATTTCTTTTACTTTTCACAAGGTGATCCCATCCATTTTCACAATTTTCTTATTCTATCTTTGTCTCCTTCTATAAAATAATATCACTTTGACACCTCATCATTGTCACATGCTCTCACATTTCCAATCCTACACATTCTACTCATGCCATACACACCTGATAGAATGCTAAGAAATAATGAAGAACAAGACAAGACAAGTTTTGGGGTGAAATCTCT
>ML369462.1:0-16976 GCA_005239525.1 Nicotiana knightiana
AATAATAATAATAATAATAATAATAATAATAATAATAATAATAATAATAATAAATAAAAAAAAACTAGTCAATATCTGCTCAAGAGTTCATATTCTTCCTATTATAGTAATTTTCCAACCCTAAATTCAAGGTTTCTAAATTCATCCCCGGGCACACACGTTCCCGGATTTCGGAAATTTTCGAAGGAAGTTGTTACCCATGACTTAAGGAACACAAAAATATGATATTACTAAGTTCCATAACCATTTTCGTGGTAAAACTCCATTTTTATAAAAACCTTAGGTTTTCATATAAACCTTTGATTTTCACTAATTTTTGCATGTCAATCTACCAATAATCTATGTATTTAAGTCATGTTGTATATAAATTACTTACCTCAAAGTGCTAGGTGAAAGCCTCCTTCCAAAAGCTCTAAAAATCGTCCAAGAGTTGAAGTGAAATAAAATAAATGACCTAAGTCCCCTATTAAAAGATTTGTGCACAGGTCTCTGATGTCGCATTTGTGACATCTGGTTCGCAAATGCGAAGGTCGCAATTGCGAAAAATGCATCGCAAATGCGAAAAAATCCTCGCATTTGCGAGACCTGCAACAGCTACCAAGAGACACCACAAAGCTAGAGTGTTTTCACTCCTAACACACGTTCGAAACTCACCCGAGCCCTCGGGGCTCCACACCAAATACTCACACAAGTCTAACAACACTATACAAACTTGCTCGCACAATCGGAACACCGGAACAACATCAAAAACTAAGAATCACACCCTAAAACCAATTGAATCCAACTTATGAACTTCAAGTTCTTCAGTCTACTTCCAACGTGCTAAAGCGTACTTATACTTCTCGGAATGATACCAAATTTTGCGTGCAAGTCTTAAATGACATTATGGAACTATTACCACTCTCATAATTCCGTTTGAACCTTGATATCACTAAAACGCATTCCAAACCAAATTTATAGAACTTCTAAAACCTCCAAGAATCCAACTTTCACTATTTGCCGCCGAAATGCTCCCGAGTCATCCGAAACCCGCTCAAGTCTGAAATAATCATACGAACCTATTGAAATCGTCAAATTCTGATTCCGAGGTCGTTTACTCGAAATGTTGACCGAATTCAAACTTAGCCTTTTAAGCCAACCTTAAGGAACCAAGTGTTCTGGTTTCAACCCAAACTTTTTCAAATCCCGAAACATCCATCCCCGCAAGTCATAAATCAGTAAAAGCAAGTACGGGAAGTATTATTTAGGGGTACGGGGTTCTAAAAATAAAAATGACCGATCGGGTCGTTACATTCTCCACCTCTTAAACAAATGTTCGTCCTCAAACGGGTTTAGAATCATACCTGGAGTGCTGAATAAATGTAGATATCTGCTCCGCATGTCCTCGGACTCTCAAGTTTCCTCCTTAGATGATTGTCCCCTCCACTGGACCTTCACTCCGGAAACCTTCTTAGACCTCAACTGGCGATCTTGTCTATCAACAATAGCAATTGGCTCTTCCTCGTAGCCCAATCTCTCATCTAGATGAATGGTACTGAAGTCTAACACATGAGATAAGTCGGCGTGATACCTCCGGAGCATAGACACATGAAAAATTGGATGAAATCCTGATAAGCTGGGAGGTAAGGCAAGCTCATAAGCAACGTCCCCAACTCTCCTCAACACCTCAAATGGGCCTATAAACCTGGGGCTCAACTTTCACTGCCTTCCAAATCTCATAATACCCTTCATCGGTGAGACTTTCAAGAGAACCTTCTCGCCGACCATAAATGACACATCCCGCGCCTTCTGATCTGCGTAACTCGTCTTTCAGGATTGTGCCGTGCGAAGTCACTCCTGGATAAACTTTTCCTTTTCCAAGGCATCCTTCACCAAATTTGTACCATATAACTTGGCCTCACCTGTCACGACCCAAAATCCATAAGGTCGTGATGGCGCCGGACACCACTGTCAGGCAAGACAATCATTAAATGGTTAAGTTAAATTTCCTGTTTTAGCATTTTTGAAATCATTGCCTTTCACCTAACACACAATATCTAAATAAAATCCATTAAGTAGAAATAGCAGTCCTATATTCTATTTTGATAAAATACATCCCAAACGCATCCCAAAACCCGATGACACAAGTACATGAGCAACTTCAAGAATTCTTACAAATTCTACAAAACTTGTCCGAAATACAAATTGGACAAGGAATAAAAATGAGAATACAATACATAGAGGAAGACTCTGCCGACTGCGGGTCGTCTCCGAATGATGCAGATCGTCTAAGTCTCCAAGTCAGCCATATTGCTATGAGGGTACCTGCGCAACAAAATGCACAACAAGTATAGCATGAGTACGAAAACAATGTGTACTCAGTAACTATCCCGCCTGACCTCAGAGAGGTAGTGACGAGAGGTCGACTTGACACTCACTGGTCCAACAAAATAATTTAACAAGATATGATATCAGTAATAGGCATACGAGGATGATACAAATAGTAAACATTAAAGATAAATGTAATTCAAATAAATACTGAAAATAAATAAACAATTACTACTTCATTTTCCCCCAAATATCTTAAATAAACAATTACTTCTTCATTTTTCCCCCAAATATCTTAAATAAATAATTACTTCTTCATTTTCCCCCAAAATATCTTAAATAAACAATTACTTCTCTATTTCCCCCAAATATCTTGTCACTTCAAAATCCATGAAATCATTAACAATTTAGCATGCACATACGGGATAAGGACAACCGGCCTGAGCCATCATAATAATCATATATGTGCGCTGCTGAGGGTCGAACTGCCCGAACGATAATATATCTTTCAATCTCGTTGTGGCGTACGGCTCGCTCCCATGAGAGTGGGGGAAATAACACTCCGCTTGCGGAATGTAAATTGCGAAGCGGTCACATGCACATACAATATTAACCATAATGTATCTTTCAATCTCGTCGTGGCGTATGGCCCGCTCCCATGAGAGTGGCGGAAATAACACTCCGCTCGCGGAATGTAAATTGCGAAGTGGTCACACATAAGCATAAACATTCAACAGTCCACCCCGACTACATCGGGAAAACAAATACTCAAGTAAATGACAAATTTCTCCTTTAAAAATCACAAAAATAGTATTTAAATCTTTTCTCGAAATTCATTTGCCAAGTTTAATAATATTCAGTAATATAACCTTATCAGGAGTACAATTATCCTCGGAGGAGTCAATTCTCTTTCTAAATGATTAAGAAAGGTACACTCTAGCCTTCTTAGGAAATAAATTACCAATTCAATAGCATTATCAGTCTAATATTATTGGCAGGATCACATGTACAATACGTAAGGCATGCTAGTGGGTCCTAGGCTACCCGGACATGGCATAATAGTAGCTATGCGTGGACCCTCGTCACGTCATGCGTATGTATCCCCCCTCAAGTAATAGCATGTATTCATTTAGTTCACCTATGGGGATAATTCCTCCTCACAAAGTTAGAAAGGAGACTTACCTCGCTCCGAAATTCCATAACCGGCTCTCAAACCCTTCTGACGATTCCAATTGATGCACAACGCCCGAAAAATAACCAAATAATGGCAACCCAATGAAAATATAATCTAATATTTATTAACAATTCAAATTATATAAACTCCTATCTCCGCTTAAGGAATTGACCAAAATGCCCTCGGGCCCACGTGTCCAGAAATTCAAAATTTCTTGAAGATAAATGCTACCCATAGCTTTACTAGTTCAAATATACAATTTACTCAAACATTCATGCTCAATTCGTAGTAGAAATCCAAAATACAAATTTTTAGGTCTTTCCTCCAAAATCCCAATTTTCCACAATTTTTCATGTTTTAATCCATGCATATACCTTGTATTTAACTTGAGATGAGTGGGAATAACTTACCTTGTGATACTTGAAAAAAAACTCCTTGAAGCTCCCCAAAATCGCCCATGCCAAGTGAAATAATGAAGAAATGGCCAAGAAATCCTGTTTTAAAAACAATCTGCTAAGCCTCATTTCCGCACCTGTGATCCTCATCTCGCACCTGCAGCTTCCTCAACTCCAGCCAAAACTCGCACCTGCACCCCATTGTCTGCATCTGCTCCTTCGTAGGTGCGGAAATTACCTCGCACTTGCGCTCCCAGCCAAGCCACCAATTTTTGCAACTGCGGCCGAATTCTCGCAAGTGCGGTCACACCAGATGACAGCAATCTCAGCACTTCTTCAAACTCCAAACTTGATCCGTTAACCACTCGGAATCCACCCGAGGCCCCTGGGACCCCGTCCAATTACACCAACCTGTTCCAAAACATAATGTGGACCTGCTCGAGTCCTCAAATAACATCGAAACAATGGATCACAACTCAATTCAATCTTTATGAACTTAGAGATTTCAAACTTCCACCTCCAATGCCGAAACCTATCAAATCACGTCCGATCGACCCCAAATTTTGCACACAAATCATATTCGACATTACGAACCTGCTCTAACTTCCGAAATCGCATTCCGACCCCGATATCAAAATTTTCACTTTCAGTCGGATTCCTCAAAAACCTTCAAATTTCTATCTTTAGCCAAATGACTTCAAAATGACCTACAGACATCTGAATTCACTTCTGATCGCTCTCC
Source organism: Nicotiana knightiana (assembly GCA_005239525.1). Classification (NCBI taxonomy): domain Eukaryota; kingdom Viridiplantae; phylum Streptophyta; class Magnoliopsida; order Solanales; family Solanaceae; genus Nicotiana; species Nicotiana knightiana. The sequence continues at coordinate 4,619 of ML369462.1, forward strand.
CAACTCCAGAATCACCATACGGAGCTATGCCCAGGCTCAGAATCCCAAACGGACATCAATATCACTGAAATGCGCTTTTAGCTAAAGTTAGGAAATTCTTCTAAAATGCTATATTCCATAACATGCGCCGAAACGCTCTCGGGTTATCCGAAACCTGATCCGTACATACGCCCAAGTCCAAAATCATCATACGAACCTGCAGGAACCTTCAAATCCTGATTCGGAGGTCGTTTACTCAAAATTCCAATCTTAGTTGATTTCTCCAACTTAAGGCTTCTGAAATGAGAATTTTCTTTTCAAATTAACTCTAAACTTCCCGAAATTCAACTTCGACCACGCCCACGAATCATAATACCTGAAATGGAGCTGCTCATGACTTCAATCCGCTAAACGACACGCTAGATCTCAAAACTATCGATCGGGTCGTTACATCACTAGGTTCAAATCACCCGATGGGAGTACGACATCGCCGACCATATAAAGCCTCAAACAGAGCCATCTTGATGTTGGATTGATAACTGTTGTTGTAAGAAAACTCGGCCAAACGCAAGAATTGATCCCACTGCCCTCCAAAGTCAATCACACATGCTCTCAACATGTCCTCTAATATCTGAACTGTCTGCTACGACTGCCCATCAGTCTGTGGGTGAAATGTTGTGCTGACTCTACCCGAGTGCCCAAATTATGTTGTACGGCTCTCCAGAAGTGTGAAGTAAACTGATGACCCTTATATGATATGATAGACGCAGGCACACCGTACAACCGAACTATCTCCCGGATGTAAATCTGGGCCAACCTCTCTGAAGTGTAAGCAGTGGCTACGGGAATGAAGTGTGCCAATTTGGTCAACCTGTTAACAGTAACCCAAATTGCGTCGAAATTTTGCAAATTTCGTGGCCTAACTACGAAGTCCATATTGATGCGCTCCTATTTCCATTTAGGTATAGCTATCTGCTGGAGTAGGCCTCCTGGCCTCTGGTGCTCATACTTAACCTGCTAGCAATTTAGGCACCTAGATACATACTCCACTATGTCCTTCTTCATTCGCCGCCACCATTAATGCTGCCTCAGGTCACGATACATCTTCGTATCACCTGGATGAATAGAATACTGTGAACTGTGTGCCTCTTCTAGAATCCTCTCCCTCAAGTCATCAACAATAGTAACACATAGGCGACCCTGAAGTCACAGAACACCATCCTCGCCAATGAAAACCTCTTTGGCACCACCATGTAGTACCGTCTCTTTGATAACTGGCAAGTGGGGATCATCAAACTGTCGAGCCTTGATCTGCACCAATAATGAAGATTGAGCAACAAAACATGCAAGAACTCGGCTGGGCTCTGAAATGTCCAGCCTCACAACTCTATTAGCTAAGGACTGAATGTCCAAAGCTAGTGGCCTCTCCTCTACTGAAATGAATTCCAAGCTACCCATACTCTCTGCCTTCCTATTTAAGGCATCCACGACCATATTTTCCTTACCCGGATGATAAAGGATGGTGATGTCATAATCCTTTAGTAACTCAAGCCATCTACGCTGCCTCAAATTGAGATCCCTTTTCTTAAACAAGTGCTACAAACTACGGTGGTCGGTATAAAACTCACAAGACACTCCATACAAGTAATGCCTCCAAATCTTAAGAGCATGAACAATTGCAGCCAACTCCAAGTCCTGCACAGGCTAATTCTTCTCCTGAGGCTTCAGCTGACGCAAAGTATATGCAATAACTCGCCCCTCCTGCATCAATACACATCCCAAGCCAACGTGTGAAGCGTCGCAATAAACTGTATATATCTCTGAACCGGAAGGCAACACTAGAACTGGGGTTGTAGTCAAAGCGGTCTTGAGCTTCTGAAATCTCGCCTCACAATCATCAGACCAACAGATAGGAGCACCCTTCTGGGTCGATCTGGTCAAAGGTGTTGCAATGGATGAAAAACCCTAAACAAATCGGTGATAATAACCTGCTAACCCCATAAATTCCTTAACTCAGTCACTGAGGTGGGACGTGGCCAACATTGAACTACCTCAATCTTCTTAGGATCCATCTTAATACCCTCTCCCGATAAAACATTCCCCAAGAATTCCACTGACTCTAGCCAAAACTAACACTTGGATAACTTAGCATATAACTTGTACTCTCGCAACGTCTGAAGCACTACTCTTAGATGTTGCTCGTGCTCCCCAGGCTACGTGAGTAGATCAAGATGTCATCAATGAAGAAAATGATAAAGGAATCAATATAAGGCCTGAACACCCTGTTCATCAAATCCATAAACACCGCTGGGGAATTAGTCAAGCCAAAGGACATCACAAGAAACTCATAATGACCATATCTAGTATGGGAGGCAGTCTTCGGAACATCTGAGTCCCGAATCTTTAGCTAATGATACCTCGATCTCAAGTCAATCTTAGAAAACACCCTAGCACCCTGCAACTGGTCAAATAAATCATCGATGCGCGACAACTGCTTGATTGTCACTTTGTTCAACTGGCGGTAGTCAATGCACATCCGTATGGTCCTATCTTTCTTCTTCACAAATAATATTGGTGCACCCCAAGGTGATACACTCGGTCTGATAAATCCTTTTGCTAGCAACTCTTCCAGCTGCTCTTTCAACTCCTTCAATTCTTTCGGAGCCATACAGTATGATGGAATAGATATAGGTTGGGTGCTTGGAGCCAAGTCAATGCAGAAATCAATATCACGATCTGGTGGCATGCCTGGAAGGTCAAAAGGAAACACATCGGCGAACTGCTGGATACAGGTACTGAATCAATCGTCGGAGAGTCTGTAGTGGTATCCCGAACATAGGCTAGATAAGCCAGACAACCCTTCTCAACCATATGTCAAGCCTTCAGGAAAGATATAACCCGACTGGATGTACTGACAGATGAACCCTTCCACTCAAACCTCGGCAAATCTGGCATCGCTAGGGTAATAGTCTTGGCATGGAAATCAAGGATGAAGTGATATGGAGACAACTAGTACATGCCTATGATGACCTCAAAATCGGTCATATCAAGTAACAGAAGGTCTACTCTCATCTCGTAACCACAGAATGTGACCACACAGGATTGATAGATTCGATCCACAATTATTGAATCGCCCACAAGAGTGGACACATAAACAGGAGTACCCAAGAACTCACGAGGAATATCCAGGGAATGAGCAAACAAAGATGACACATATGAATAGGTATACCTTGGATCAAATAATACTGAAGTATCCCTACCACATACTGAAATAATACATGTGATCACGACATCTGAGGCCACTGCATCTGGCCTGCTGGGAAAGCATAGAATCTAGCTGGAACGTCGACTGGCTGGCCTCCGCCTGACTGAACAATAACTGGTTGACCTCCCCCTGCCTGGACTCAACCTCTAGGATGGCCCCTACCAGCTTGTCCCCCACCTGTGGGCAGCCTAGAAGCTGGTACCTAATCATGGGTTGATGGCTCTGCTGTACTGCCTTGCCCTGAAGCCTGGGATAAGATATCTTTATATGACTCGGATCCCCACACTCGTAACAACCCCTTGGCGCCATAGACTGCTGCCCCTAGAAGGACCTTGGATGGCTGGTGGGTGGTATGAACTCTCTAGCGTGGAACTAAAATAAGGCCTCACTGGAGCACCTCGAGGAGGTGGTGGTGGTGCTGAAAATGGGGGCCTGTCGGGCTAACCCCTCCCAAACTGACCTCTTCCCCTAGCCGGGGCACCTCTAAACTCTCCAGAGTATCGGGTCCTCTTATCCTGTTGTATCTACTCTCTACCTCTATGACGGTAGCCCTCAATCCTCCGAGCAATCTCCACCACTAGCTGGTAACCTGGTAACCACCACTAGTGAGATGCAACCCCGTAAAAAATCTCCGCACTCTCTCTGCATTAGTAGGAAGTATCATGAGTGCATGGCTAGAAAACTTAGAGAATCTCGCCTCATAATCGGTCACTGACATCTGACCCTGCTCAAGCTTCTCAAACTGGCCTCACTGCTCTTCCCTCTGAGAGGGTGAAATATATTTATCCAAGAAAAGCTGTGTAAACTAGTCCCAAGTCATAGGAGGAACATCTGCTGGTCTGCCAAGAAGGTAAGACTTCCACCATCTACGGGCCCTGCCCTCTAACTGGAAGGTAGTGAAATCCACACCATGAGACTACAATATGCTCATGTTGTGCAGTCTGTCCCTGTACCTATCAGTAAAGTCCTGAGGTTCCTCATGTAGTTCACCCCCAAATAGCGGAGGGTGAAGCCCAATCCACCTGTCTAAGAGCTTCTGCGGCTCGCCGACCACAGCTGGTATAGGGCGGGTGCAACTGCTACTACTAGTTGGGATCCGGCCATGGGTAGGGTGCCTGGGGTATGATATGCTGCAACTGCGTGCCCAGGAGCCTGAGCAGTAAGGGTCTATGCTCCCCATCCTTCCTGAGATGTAGTTGACTCCTCTGGAAATAAACCATCATGAGTCATAGTATCCATGAACCGCATCATACGACCCATGACCTCCTGAAAGCCCGGTGCTGTCATGAAATCTACTGGGAATGGATGTGCGAAAGGCACCTCTCCATGCTACTCAATAACAGGATCCTCCATTGGATCCACTGGTGGTGCTACTAGAGCAACTCTGGGACGCCCTCGCCCCTACCTCGGGTCGGTGCCTCCCCCGGCCTCTGCCTCGGCCTCTAGCAACAGGGGGAGCGGCTACTCCCGAGTATGGAACGTCAGCCATACACGTCCTCACCATCTGAGAGAGAGTAGAAGAAGGAAATTTAGAATACCATCAACTGCACGATAGAAGATGAAATAAGACTAGTTTCCTAACACCCCATAACCCCTCGAAGATAAGTACAGACGTCTCCATACCAATCCGCAAGGATATATTAGGCATGTCCATCACTTGTGAGACCTACGTGAACCGAGAGCTCTGATACCATGTTGTCACGACCCAAATTATGTCGTGATAGCGTCCGACACTGTTGTTAGGCAAGCCAACACTAATTAACTAGTGAATCCCCATTTTAGTTAAATAAGGCCAATTGTTAGCTTTAGTTACATTTACATAGTTAAATAAATATGGAATTATGGGATGACCAGATGCAAGAACCACTAAAAGGACTCCTGAATATAATTTTACAACCCAAAAATAGTAGTCTATTAATGTGTGTGCCAAGACCTGGTGTCACAAGTGAATGGGAAATCTAGTAATATAAAAAACAATACACTAACCAACTATCTGAAAGGAAATAGACAGAAATATAAAATATAAAGAGGACTCCAACCGTTGCCGAATGGCTCAAGAGGGGCAGCTCACTAGTAGTCTCGAAACTGGAAAGAATCGAACTAAGCGCCGGGCTGGTGACCAGATGCCCTCGCCTCAAATCCTGTACAATCAAGTACAAAAGCGTAGCATGAGTACATAAAAATATGCACCCAGTAAGTATCTTGTATAACCTCGAAGAAGTAGTGATGAGGGGTCGACTTTGACACATACTAGGGCCAACAATAATATAATAATGTAAGAATTCTAGATAAGCACAAAATGTAGAAATAATAAACATTTAGAATGAGAAGCAACTGAACGACTTTATCATCAAAATTTAAGAATTCGAACACTTCCTTCATTTAAACAAATTTTCCCTAAATAATAAATTTACACAATTTAAATAAAGGGCTTCCAGTACTATTGTTACACATAAATACCACCGAGGACGTTTGGCCCGATCCAACATAAAATGTAAACTTTGCATTGCCGAGGTTCAAACGGCGTGAAGCATAGATGCATCTATTACCCCGCTCGTGAATCATCCATGCGACGCGGTCAAACATAAAAGTAAAGAAATACCCCGCTCGTGAATCACTCATGCAACGCGGTTAAATATCAAAGTAAATGATTACACCGCTCGCGAATCATACCTACGCCGCGGTAAAAAAATAGATTTCTTAGATTACTTTAGTATTCCTCCATTCTTTTCAGAATACGAAGTTCAAATGGAAACCTTCAAGGTCCCGATGTTTATAACAAATTTCAACTTCTTCCCAAAATGTTTAGCGACAACTAAATTTCGCTACTTCATAAGGCAAACAATAAACATAACGTAATAACTATATCAACACAACATGATGTATGCCTAAACTACCCGGAAATTTTCATAATTAGTAGCTACGTACGGGGTCTCGTCACTTAGTGCGTACATAGCCCCCACATATAGTCACATATTAATTAAATTCACCTATGGGAAAATTTTCCTCTTACAAGGTTAGAAAAGAGACTTACCTTGTCCCAACGCTTACTTCCAAACTCAAGAATGCGCTCAAACCCTCAAATCGGAATCGAACGATCCAAAACTATTCAAATGGGGTAAAAACTAGTCAATATGTGCTCAAGAGTTCATATTCTACCCATTATAGTAATTTCCCAACCCAAAATGCAATGTTCCTAAAATTCATCCTCGGGCCCACCTGCCCGGATTCCAGAAATTTTCAAAGGAAATTGTTACCCATGACTTAAGGAACACAAATATATGATTTTTACTAAGTTCCATAACCATTTTCGTGGTAAGACTCCATTTTTATCAAAACTCAAGGTTTTCATCTAAACCCTTGGTTTTCACTAATTTTTGCATGTTAATCTACTTATTTAACTCATGTTGTATAGAAATTACTTACCTCAAAGTGATAGGTGAAAGCCTCCTTCCAAAATCTCTAAAAATCACCCAAGATTTGAAATAAAATGAATTAAAAGGCCTAAGTCCCGCATTAAAAGAGTTGTGCACAGGTCTCTGATGTCGCATTTGCGACATCTGGTTCGCAAATGTGAAGGTCGCAGTTGCAAAAAACACATTACACATGGGAACCTGGGATCCCTCTGCATGGGTCGCAAATGCGACAAAAGGGGTCGCAAATGCGGTCTTTGCTGGGTTCACAAATGCAATTGCTGCCCAGCCCAGGCTTCTTCAGAATTGCGAAGCCTTCATTGCAAATGCGAACAAATCCTCACATTTGCTAGACCTGCAACAGCTGCTAAGAGACACCAAAAAACTAGAGTGTTTACACTCCTAACACACGTCTGAAACTCACCCGAGCCCTCGGGGCTCCACACCGAATACTCACACAAGTCTAACAACACTATACAAACTTGCTCGCATGATCGGAACACCGAAAAAACATCAAAAACTAAGAATCACACCCTAAAACCAATTGAATCCAACTTATGAACTTCAAGTTCTTCAGTTTTCTTCCAACGTGCTGAAACGTACTTATACTGCACGGAATGATACCAAATTTTATGTGCAAGTCTTAAATGACATTACGAAACTATTCTCGGTCTCAGAATTCTTTTTGGACCTCGATATCACAAAAACACGTTCCAAACCAAATTTATAGAACTTCTAAAACCTCCAAGAATCAAACTTTCACTATTTGGCGCCGTAACGATCCCAGGTCATCTGAAACCCGCTCCGAGCATACGCCCAAATCTGAAATCATCATACGAACGTATTGGAACCTTCAAATCCCGATTCCGAGGTTGTTTACTCAAAATATTGACCGAAGTCAAACTTGGCCTTTTAAGCCAACCTTAAGGAACCAAGTATTCCGATTTCAACCCAAACTCTTTCAAATACCGAAGCCACCATCCCCACAACTCATATATCATAAAAAGCAAGTACGAGAAGTCTTATTTAGGGGTAACGGGTTCTAAGAAGCAAAACAACCGGTCGGATCGTTACAGATGTTTAAAAGAAATCCAAGTTCTATTTTATGGATGTCAATACGTCATGTTAAGAAGCAAATATTGATATTGAACTGCAACAAAAAAAAGGGGGGGAACATCAATGAAAACGTGCATATAAAGTAAAATAAATGGAGTTTTCATTTCTAAGAATAGTCGCTAATTAACAAAATGCAAAAAAAAAAAAGGCAAATATAACTCTAAAAAGGCTAATCTAAACACAACTTGTAATTGATCAAGTCTTTAAGGGTGGCCTCTAAGTGTTGTTTCTTTGTCTCCACACCGGCCAAGTCATCAGCAGTCACCAAGGAAATATCAAAACATCTACGGTACTCCTCTTCGGCAGAAGAGACTCTAGATTCAATCACTCACAATATCCCGGGATATGATGATATTTGCCATCAATTCTCAAAGTATCTCCCCAACGTATCTCCCTTTGAATCATGCGTCGTCCCGCGCAAGGAAGGGTACTCGCGATATTGAGTTTTCGTTGGTAAATTGTCTGAAGGGACCACATTTTGGTTGGATTTTAGTTGTGCTATAAAGTCCAATCTACCATATGGAGGGAATTCTGCAGCGGTGGCCACAAATTTGCATATCGACTAGCTAGTGGAGGGTAAGTCAACATCTTGGTTATAGCCACTCCATTCATAGCATCAATTATGAGATACTTGCGCTTGGAAGATGGAGATGTGTAGTCTCTAAAGTGAACCACCTCTTCAAAACTGTATAAGCAAAAAAAGAGATTACTAAATATTAAGTCAATGGCAATTGACAAAATGAGGAGAAGACTCTAGTCCTTTGTGCTTTGGCCAAATTTCTATATGCGATTAAGAATTTTTCATTCTATATGTTGTCATGGGTTTAATCTTCTATATGTTGATATGGATTTATCCGTCTATATGGTGATATGGATTTTTCTGTCTATATGGTAATATGGATTTGTTCGTCAATATGCTGATGTGGATTTGTCCGCCTATATGCTGATGGGGATTTGTCCGTTTATATATTGATATGGATTTATCGGTCTATATACTAATGTGGATTTGGCCATCTATATAGTGATATGGATTTGTCCGTCTATATGTTGTTGTGGATTTGTCCGGCTATATGGTGATGGGGATTTGTACGTCTATATGTTGGTATGGATTTATCCGACTATATGTTGATGTGGATTTGTCTGTCTATATGGTGATGGAGATTTGTCCGTTTATATATTGGTATGGATTTATCAGTCTATATGGCAATGTAGATTTGTCCGTCTATATGTTGCGAGGGAAATATCCTCTTGTATGTTGTTGTGGATTTAATCATCTATACGTCATCATGAATTTATCCTTCTAATTTGGCCTACAAAAAAAAGGGAAAAAAAGGGACAGAAAAAGGGGGAAACACAGAAGAAGAATAAAGAATAAGCTGTCAAAGATACGCTTGAAAAGGCATGCAAATTTGCAATTGATGCTCAATGAATATGAGCATAGTGCTTTATATAGATTTAGGAGAGGAGGCAATAACAATCCATGTCCGATGTGAGAATAAGTGCTAAGGCAGTAGAAATAACTTGTCTCCAATATGGACTTGGATGGCTGTTAGACATCGAAAAGGACTCAATTAGGAGCGATTGTTTCCAAGTCCGTTTAAAAAAAAAATCAAAGGAATGTCATCAGTGCTTACTTTAGCAATAGTGATAAATAGATTCTTTTTAAAGTGCTATAAGGTTATTTTGCACTTCAACGTGTAAAAGGGAAGAACGGCATATATGTCATCACTATTTCTGGATAATCACATTTAGTATTCGATATTTTGATCTATGATAATCATTATCTAATAAGCTAATGACGAACATTTTCATGAAAAAAATGAAAGAAGCGTTTTGTTTAACTATTACTTCAAGCCTAGTGTTCAAAAGTTTAAAGATCTTGACAAGTCTTGAAGTAGGGGCATTTGTAAGTAGTTAAATTTTATCGAATTTAATTCGAAAATAATATGATCTATATTTTAAATATATTAGTCCAACTAAATATTAGTTATAAAAGTCCAAATACATATGGGTTAAATAAATGAGTCCAAATATATTGAGCTAGCCCATTATTTGGGCTGCAAGTAATGAACCAACTTCATTAAGCCCAAGATGTCATCTTCCTAAAGACTCAGTTTGGTGTCATGTGTCAAATGACATGGCACGCCAAGTCAAACAAAAGAGCCAATAGTATTTTTTCATGTGTCAAAATGACGAGGCATGCCAAGTCAAATTAAAAGGCCAATGAAACCAGGCCACATGTGCCAATGACATGTTCTGGGCAATCAAATGCGGTCTTGTCATACTTCAATTTGATTGGTCGGAAAGAGTTTGTTCTTATCATAACTCTTCCTTTCCAAAACTATAAATAGAGGTCTTCATAACCCAGCAAAGACACCAGAAGTTATAACAAGAAGCAAGAAACAACTCGTGGATCAAACACTGCAATTTTCTCCGCAAGTTTCAAGTTTCAAGCTTCAAGCAATCAAGTTCAAGTTCAAGAAATCAGGTTCAAACTCAAGAATTAAGAACAAATCAAGTTCATGTTCAAGCAATCAAACTCAAGCTCAAGAACGAAGAACAAATCAAGATTCAAGGAGTACGAGTTCAAATCAAAGTTCGTGCTAGTTGAATTCAAGATCATCGCTTGTGGGAACAACCACATGTTCAAGATAAAGCTTAAGGGTCCTTGAATTTATTTACTATTGGAATGAAGAATCAAAGGGTTCATAGATATTTTACACTCAAATTATTTGAAATCAAATACTACGATTATTGCAATATTTTCGGTCTTGATTTTTTTTTCTCGACACAATTTATAGTTTACACACGTATCACAAAAAAAATATATATAAATATGAAAATTAAAGGTTTAGAGAAAATCAACGCCATAAAGAATTGAATGTCACTAGCCGCATGTTACTAATCTGGTTTACAAGTCCAGAATCGAATCTACAGAGAACTAAGGTTTAGCTACAATTGTTTACTATCACTGAGAAGACAAGTTTAAACAAATTCTGAAGTCATAAAGATTGAGATTTTATTTCTAACTAGTTAAAGTAGTAATTTATCAACTAATGATACTGAGGGTTGGAGAAGAGATAAAGGAGGCCTAGAGTTATGATTTTCCCAATTATCGGAAACTTTCTCGCTACGTCTTCTATAATTCTACCTAATTATTTTCCGACTCTTCGCCAATAAGCAATCTCAACTCGTGGACTCACTCGACAACAGATGTTTAATAAGGTCACCTATCTGTCATGGAATCATGTGCCTCACCAAAGAATAAGAGGGTACTTCGTCTGCACATTGAAATATGCATTCGAATATAATTTAAGGACATCACATATGAACAAATAACCACTCACTCTCGCAAAGAAATTCACATTCATTCTGTGGTTGTACCATAGGATTTCCCGTAGTGTATATTTCCACTAATCTAAGCTCACAAAGTCTAAGATCAATTAGGTCTTATAGGTTGTAATCTAGGCTAAGGGACGGGTAGGATATATTTTGGGTATAGTGACTAAACCTCCTAAGTACTTTAATACACTACAAATAACTTTCAAATACATACTTTTCATGACCAATTCAAGCAATGCCACGAAACCATATACAACTTGGCCCTTATTCTTTAGGCACAACTATGCAGTCACTAGTCCGGATCACAATGAATAGGAGGTGTATTTTCTCTCTCTCTCTCTCTCCCTCTCTCTCTCTCTCTCTCTCTATATATATATATATATATATATATATATATATATATATATATATATATATATATATATATATATATATATATATATATATATATATATATATATATTTATTTTTATTCTTCAACACTCTCCATAAATTTAGGTTGCCGGCTAATGATCTTCCAAAATATACATGCACGTTTGGCTTTTTTATGGTTTTACTCAAAAGCTACCCCAACTATAACCTTACTCTTCTAGCAACATAAGTGCTTTCGGAGATAAAGGTTCGAAAAGATTTAATTAAGAAAAACAAGGGAATCGGCTTGTAATGTGGGTGCCAAAGAAAAAGCTTATAGGCTCAAATGAGCTATCTAAGGATAATTTTATTTATGGTGGCATAATAGGTCAATGGAAAATCAAAGAAACGCCTACATTATCTCCTAGACTCACAAATCTTACTTCTTTCGCTTCGACTAACACCTAGGCAAGTTCTAGACAAACACAAGATAGGACAAAACGTAATCACAACCTCACATCACACAATGCACATGACTCCAGTAGGGACAGTTCCATTCCAACTCTCAAGTTTAGGCAAGTAATCACAAAGTCAAGAAGTATTAAGCAATAAAGTACTACATGAATAATGAGTCAAGTAACTGAGAGAAAGTGTCACAGACAGGCTATTCATCTTTCACAACATCATTTTTTATCAAAACATGTTAGGAAGGTAATTTTCATGCTAAGGACTAACTAGCATCAAGCAGGTCAAAAGGCATATAGAATACTCATGTTTTCTTCTCGATTTCTTAAAAATAAGAAAATAAAAAACTATCCGGTTCAAGTTACATCCCTTGGAAAAGAACCGATGCCAAAAGAAAAACGGGGGGGGGGGGGGGGGGGGTTATTAT